>JAOVVB010000032.1:8531510-8543344 GCA_028570985.1 Heterobranchus longifilis
GGGGCTGAATAATTACGCACACCCCACTTTTCAGTTATTTATTTGTAAAAAAATGTTTGGAATCATGTATGATTTTCATTCCACTTTTCACGTGTACATCACTTTGTTTTGGTCTTTCACGTGGAATTCCAATAAAATTGATTCATGTTTGTGGCTGTAATGTGACAAAAAAATGTGGAAAAGTTCAAGGGGGCCGAATACTTTTGCAAGCCACTGTATTTTTATAATGTATATTAATTCTTATTGCATGTCTGTAATACACCCATTTTGGCCTGGTATAAAAAAATATTTATTACAATTAGAGACTTGATTTAGAGTGTGATCTGTAATTACACTAAGTGGCACTCTGTGTTAACACATGCAAAGAGGATAAAGCACTAGATTATAGAGGGATGCTCAGGGCAAGCAGAGCCCACTCTTTGCCAGGGGGTCGGCACTTCATGACGCCTAAAATGACATGCAGCTCTGTAATCATTGCCTCATGATGCTAACCGCACTAGCCATTCGATTAGTTCCACACTCCAGCTGCTGAAAGAAACAGCCAAGAGCTACAACCCAGCAAGAACCCAATAGTGATTACGTACTGGGAAGGTATAATATGTGCCAGATCTTCTGGTTTTAGATATAAACAGTGAGATGTAATTCATGTCAGAGGTCTAGGGTGGTTTCTCACTTGGCCTAAATACTCTTGGATCCATTCTAAGTTTGTTTTAGAAAAGGGTTACTATTATAGGTTGCATAAGGTCTTTCTCACTCATGGATTGATTGCACAATTTTATACTGTTTATATGTTACTCATCTTAGTTTTAATATGTAGGTTATAGGTCTAATACATATTTTGACACTGTTTAATGGTTTGCATAATTGTTGCCAACTCACAGCCCCAGGGTCTCCTTATAAAGAGCTCAGGGTTTTTTTTTTTGTATGCTCTTGTCATGTTTATGTCGGTTTCCTCCAGGTTCTCTGGTCGTCACCCAAATACTGTACCAGTCAAAAGTCTGAATGCACCTTTTAATTCAGTGGTCATGGTTGATGGACGATGGTAGAGAGGAATTTTTAAGGACTAGAAAATCATAAAAAAAAACAATATGTACTCTATATACATACAGATATATTTATACATACAAAAAACTTGAAAGAAGAGAAAAAGAAAAGTTATTATGCATGTGTGCATGTACTTCTTAACTTCATTTTAGATGAGTTGTAGCCAGGTGTGGTTTATATGTCAATATGAAACAACAGGAAATAACATGACAAGTTCAACCAATCACATTATGTAAGACGCGGCCCCATGAGTGGATCATTTTCACACAAGGTACAGTACACGCTGTATGCTAGATGTCAAATTCAGGTATCTCAGTCAACCACACTATACAATTATTTATTTTTAAAACATAATTTGACAGATGCCTTAATCCAGAGTGACTTTCTACTGAAACAAGATTCCCTGCAAGCTTCTGAGGGTTAAAGGTCTTGCGCAGGAACCCATTGGTGATTCAAGGATTTTCAGCTAATGCCAGTAAAAATAAATTAACATGCAAATGTAACACAAATTTTCCCTGAGAATTGAGCCTGGAACCTAGAGCAAACCTAGAATGCAAGTCACCCAGTTTTGTAAACTGCCACCTCTAATTTAGAATAAGTAACTCGGGTCCAATTTGTCATATAATGTTACTGACAATATGTGGAAATGACTTGTGATGTTCTCACATGACCTACTAACTCAGTATTAGCATACGGTATGAAATACTGGACATCAAACTGTACTGTTCTCATGATATAATAACACTATACGGTACATGTGCTTTTCATTCATTCATTCACTTATGAATTGATTCTGTAAAGGCTCAGCCATTCAGAATATCTAATGGATGTAATCTTTCCCATGTCTATTATTATTATTATTATTATTATTATTATTATTATTATTATTAATACTTCCGCCACTGTGTGTATTCATGTTCTGTGCCCTTAAAAACTATTGCATATGTAGTCACACGACTCCCACCTGTTCAGTCTGTGACATGGAAACATCATGGAGGAGAACTCTTTCAGTTGAAAAAAGATCCCAGCTTTAAAATTTGAGCATATTTACAGTACAAACCTTGAACCCCTTTTCATTAGGGGTGGGGTACACCCTGGATGAGGCCAATTAGCTTAATCTGCATGTCTTTGGACTGTGGGAGGAAGCTGAAGTACCCAGAAGAAATGCAACATGCAAACATCACTCATACAGACCCAAGGTGGGAAAATCGAACCCTTGACCCTGAGGGTGTGAAACCACAGTGCTAACCACTATACCACTATAACAAAATAATTATTTAGTAATCATAATCAAGGAGAAATGTTCAAGTAATTGTTATATTGATTAGAGGTCATATCGCCCAGCACTAATTCATGCACTCACATATTCAATCATAGAGGAATTTTGAAAACACCAATCAGCCTACAGTGCATGTCTTTGTACCCGTGGGAAACCCACAATGCACAGGGAGTGAAAAGAACAGAAAGATATTCTTAGCTTTATGAATGAGGAGATCCATCTTCACGGTCATGTAACTAGATTCCTACTGACGTTTTATGGTTTATTTACACACCACTAATGGACAACTAATGGATGTTTGTAAGCAGAGCGCTGCTCGTAAAAAGGGAAGTCCCGCTACTTTCTAGCTGCTGTATTGACGTCACGTCTGATTTATGATAATCTTCTGACGCTGGCACGATGGAAGGAACTTGGACTAAAAAAGTGACAGCAGGAAGCAGTCTATCAAACATTTTCAGGTTATTTACTACAATTCAAAGTAGTCCAGACATGGTTCACTGCAAAAAACGACATCTTAGCAAGTGAAATATTCTTGAATCTAGCTAGCCAAACTTATCTAAAATTTATTAAAATAAAATTACAACAAAAACAAATTCAAGATTATTAAGCTTATTTCTAGGCGAATTGCAAAGTGTAAATGCCTTGTTATATTGGCAGATAATTTTGCCAGGATTTTAGAGATTTATTTATTGAAAGAAGCAAAATGATCTGCCAATAGAACAAGAAAAGAACATTTTCGCATGAATTTTAGTAACACTTGACTAGAAATAAGATTAATAATCTTATATTTGTTTTTGTTGTAATCTTATATTAAGAAATTATACACATTCGAGAATATTTCACTCGCTAAGATGTAATTTTTTTCAGGGTTGGGTTATGTGAGTGAATGTGTGTGTGTTTCCATTGAAAAGACTTCTTTCCTCAAGTTTGAGCAGATGAGCAGCTCCTCCAAGCAGCCATCTTGTAATTACTGTAATTCGCTCATGATGTAAGCCCTGCTATTCAACTTGATTAGGAAGAAGAGAGAGGAAGAAAGGCGTACACTCTCATCTCTACTGATTACAGTTCAAACGTACAATCACTTTTTGTGTAAATGCCGCTTTTTTTTCACTCGCTGTTCTCTGTTAAACATGTACAACCAATATAGTGACCTCTGTTACTTCCTCATCCTTTCCTGCCATTTAACTGGGCAGGGGCTCAGTGACAGTAGAGTCGAACCGCAGAAGATCGGCAAGAGAAGATGTTTTTTTGTTTACAATACTGAAGTCTACAATATGTTTCCAGAGACTGTACTGGATCATTAAAGTCCGGCATTGCAACATTGTCCAATTTCCACACGCACATGAAATTAATGCAAGCCTGTTTTTACTTCAGTCCTTATTTCCGACATCCCTCCCGACTTAACTGCACACCAGATCTTTGTTTCTCATTTAGCTGTTTTGCTTACGTCATTTTACAGGATAAGGAACTCACGTCACTGATGACCATCATTCATTACATGTGTGTGTGCGCACAAGCCAACACAAACACCTGAGGACTATCTGGGTGAAGTGATGTCTCTGGTTTACTTAAGGTTAATTACTGAATATAGGAAAGACTGTGTTGTTTTAAAAGAACAGATTATTTATACAGCAGTGGGAGGGAGACCGGAGCCAGCACCAGTGCATACTGTACAGTATATGTGTGTGTGTGTGTGTGTGTGTGCATGCATGTGTCTCTTAATTAAACCAGGACATGGAGAGAGACAGTGGTGAAGGTTGTAATCTAATGTTGTGTCTAATTGTCCTCAGATGTCTATATGTCTGTCCCACAGCTACAGTACAGAGAACCTCTGTAACCAAATCAAACCACTTCCATTGGCTCAATCTCACTTCTCCTAAGCCTCACTCCCCGTTTTTAAACCCTCCTTATTATTCCAGTACCACCTCCGCCCATAACCACAAAAAAAATTAAATAATAATAAATATCAGACTATCAATCTTTTTACGTAAACTTTTTATGCCACGTACTGTAACATCGTCAATACACTGCAGTTTCCCATATAGATTTATATATAAGTATTTACAGCACTGTATTGTACCTACGGTGTTCGCACAACATAAAATCTGAAGAATATTCAGTTTGACAGAACAGATTTCGGACATTAAGCAGAATTTTTTTTCTTTAGAGCTAATTTAATGCTTTGGTCAGTTGCAGTAGACTAGAGTGCAGAGAATGTCAGTTGGGAAATAATAAGTAATTGCTATAATTAAATATTGTTTTGAAGTCATAATTGCTGTATTGTATTGTAGCCATTTGTTCAATGTTTCCCAGAGTCGTGTAGGCAGGTCCAACGTTATTTCATCGAAGTAATTCTAACTTTCAGTGTCTCAATGTTCATAATGTTGCCGGATTAATATTGTCACAGTCGACAGCCAAAAACCCAATTGAGTTGTAAACCGTTTGGGGCAAAACTGTCAGATATCACTGTGGCTAAATTCTATGTTTTGGAAAAAATTGGGATTTTCTGCCTTTAACATACACTACTTGGTCAAAAGTTTGTGGACACACAACCAATCATGTTTGAGATTGTCATAAAGTATGCAAACTCTGGCTGTAGAATTAGTTTTAAATAAAACACATCCATTTTTGACATATGAGCCATGAATGCAGAAGTGTGCGGACGTACATTGTCATGCAGGATCACAATGACCTTGAATAGCAGTCCTCTGTGTTTAATCCGAAGTTTAGGCTTAAGCTTTTTAATACGCATTTCACAGTAATGAGCAATTACTGAGTAATGTTCCAATACTGGCCCTTGAGAATCCCAGAAACCCGCAAGCATCAATTTTTTTAACTTATGGTTGACTTTTTAACTTTTTCTTAGTCATTCATTGAGGATGTTTCCATTCCATACTCTGCCGTTATATTAAAAGTTCTGTCGGCCGCGCTGGCTGTAGAAGGTTTAATATATTGGCAGAGTATGGAATGGAAACATCCTCCACTCTTCTGGAAAGGCTTTCCACTCAATTCTGGAGCGTAGCTATGGGGATTTGTGCTCATTTAACTACAACAAGAGCATTAGTGAGGTCAGCAAGAAGAGCTGGTGTGCATCACAAAAGTGTTCAGTGGGGTTGTGGTCAATGCTCTGTTAAGGATACTCAAGTTCTTCCACTTCAATCTTGGATTTATAGGCTTTGCTCCATGCGTAGGAGCATTGCCATGTCAGAACAGGTAGGGAATTTATAATGTTACAGCACACGAAGACCTTCTGGACAATTAAGGCCCATAAATGGGTGAAATTTTCATGTTTCCTCAAACCTTTGACCATTTAGTGCACTCTGTTGTTGGTCTTTCAGCTGCTCCGAAAGGGGTCGCCACAGCGGAATTTCCAGTCCGAACTACAACTTGGCACAGGTTTTATGCCAGATGCCCTTCCTGACACAACCCTCCCATTTTATCCGGGCTTGGGACCGGCACTGCATCGGCACTGTGGCTGGGGTTTGGGCACTGGCTGGGAATCGAACCCGGGCCTTCCGCATGGCAGGCGATTATTTTGTCCATATTGTGGCCTCTCTGAACTGGTTCCACTAAGACCAGCTTGATTTTTATGGGTCAATATTATCCATGGAGTACAATTTCAACACACACACACACACACACACACACACACACACATAGACATAGCCAAGCCTAATATGTCTGCTTACACGACTTGAGACAAAATAAAAACAGGACCAAGCTGGGGTTCACACACTACAGACATACACAAGCTCTGCATGCATCCCACAAACACCCACACACACATATCATGGCGCCACCCAGATGTGTTATTCTCAACCAAAGCACTCCATGATAGTTTTTATTTATGGGTACATTTGATTATCTGTGCCAGGACTTTGTTCAATTTTTTAAAAATGTAAATTCCATCTTGGCCAGAACGCTGTGTGTGTTTGGGAGGGGTGATGTATTTTCAAGCTTATTGCCTTGGTTTTCTGTTTGACAATATGAAGAGTATTTATACAGTATGTGTATACACATATTTATATATACATATACATATATACATATATGTGTTTACACATATACATAAACCGGCTGTATATACCATATGTATATGTGTGTGTTTGAGTATATTTGTGTGTGTTTTATATGCTCTTGGCTGTGTGGCTTGGTTTCATTAAAAACAAAAACTAAACACAGATCTTCATCTGTGGGCCATACATGTATTTTTATTTGTTCTTCTTTTATTGTTCCTTCCATTATGTGTGGATTATTAGCTCATTAAAGTCTAATAAGGAGTTATATGACCGATTTCTTTTATTTAAGAGAGAGAGAGAGACTAAATCACCATCACTAAATGATACTCAGTAGAAAGAAAAGATTAATGATGGTGTGTTTTGGATTCTTGTATTTTGACCCAGTGCAGAAAAAGGCAAAAAGAATTTACATGAGCAGAGAAGAGAGGAATGAATATGTGTTTCTGGGTCATATGTGGGATAATAAAGAGAATATGAAGAGAGAAAGGGCGAAATGAATTAGTTTCTGGTTCTGTAGAACACCATACTCAGCACGTTTTAGTATTTTTCTAGCTCTAAGACACACTTCAGGGACACTACAGTGGTATTCAAGGACCAGGGCTGGGAAACGTGTAGAATACGAAAACAAGGAAAGACCTGCAATATTATGAGAAATAGAGAAATAAAACAGTCACGAGAGCCATTTATTTCTGAAGTGCCGGGCTGTTCAATTATTGTAATCATGCACGGGGTTATAAATATTTTATTTCCTTATATTTCGATAATATTATGTTCGTTTGTGTCCAAGGAAAGTGTTGCCTTTGTGTTTAATATAATGTGGAACCAAGCCACTCGTTTGCAAGTAACAATGAGGACTTGCATAAACTGTAATAAAAAAACAAAGACTCATGCCATGCTCAGGAATGAAAGCTCAGTTTAGATTACTTAAAAGACCTTTATGTTTCTTATGTATTCGGTTTAACTTCAATCAAAAAACTTCTTACAGTGTGATGGTACTTATAGTTGGTAACCTAGAAACCCAGTGTGAAGATCTATCCAATGATAGAAACTTCAAAGCACTATTGCAAGTTACACTAGACAAGAGCGTCTGCCAAAAGTTAATATCAGGTTAGGTTTTATTTATGTTGCAAATCAGGGGTAATAAAAAGAAAATCTTAAATTAAATTTCCCTGTGATATTTTAATGTATGCTTAAGTGATGAGTTAGAAGTAATCCTTCAGCGCAGTTCTCATGATGCATCTTCAGTAAACCATGCCTGGAACCTCCAAGCATTATTCTCTACAATAATAAGACCGTATTCATTTTATTCCCACTGTGAACTGATTCTTACAAATGTATTTTTCTGCTTTTTTTTATTTTATTTTTTATTATCAGACCTGGTGGCCACTAATCGTACGTCCATCTTCTCTGGCCTGCATGGGGACCTACAGCTGTCGGCCATGTTTTTGGATGAGTACCATGACAGGCTCTTTCTGGGAGGGAAGGATATTCTCTATTCTCTTAGACTGGACCACACACAAACTGATGCTAAAGAGGTATCACCTTCACATGTATAATCTCTGACATCTTGTTATAAACCATGAACTTAACATTTATCTGGGTGAAATATGGAACATCAACATTTTGACATTCCTGCTAGCAAAACTTACATTTACAGCTCACAAAGGCTTGCACAATATTTAATAGCACAGTAATATTGACTTTGTCTTGTGCTAACGTTTTTGTTTCAGAACATTAATATATTGAAAACCAGTAAAGAATAGTAAACCCTTATGGCATAATTATTTTTATTACTCCCATGGAGCATAGTGTATATAGAACTATGGCCAAAATCCCTTTTATCCTCACACTGAGTAAAAGAGAACATGGATATTGATGTATCTGTTGAATCCATCCTATGTTAATCCTGGATGAAGAACACCTGGCAAATTAAATCTTATTAAACTACCTTTATCTGCACAGATACAACTAATAACAAATTTTCTAATATTACACTAAAACGTTTGCAATATATGCAAATGAGAACATACGTTAATAAAGTATTACACCATCGATGGTCTTCATGTGCTACAACAGAAAAATGTTGCTTAAGATATAAATTCAATTAAAAAAAAAAATCTAATTAACTAAGTTAGTTAATAAAATTATTAACATTACACACAACTTTATTATTTAAATGTCTTAGCCACTGCACAATATTTCTGATTCCTCTTTCTCTTTTTTCATGTTTCTGTTCTACCTTTCTGCTGTTAGGGCCCCCTTTAGAGAGACTTATAGTGTACAACAGTATAGTAAAGTACTGGCCTGCATTAAAGAAAGAAAGCAACTAAGGAGATTTGAAATAATTTGAATTAAGTTATGAACCTGCCAACACATTATTAATTTTCGGAAAGATGGTGCTGAAGCGTCAAACACACACAATGCTACAAAAATACAGTAGCTGTTTAGCCATAATAAAGCAATTGTTTGTGAGGCTAATTAGGGGACAAGAGGGCTTCATGTTGCAACAGATCATGAAGATCAGACTTTGAAGCAATGGAAAAAAGTCATGTAATCTGATGACCCATAGCAAAGACACTCCAAGATGAGATCTCATGTTAATCTCTTCTTTGTCTCCTAGACAGAAATGAGCCGTCTTTGAGACTCGAATGAGATTTAGCTGTTTTCTGCATGTTCTCAAATGTGTCTTCAATGTGGCCCATTACCTTAAAATCTCAGAGATAGTTTACATTTGTCTTGTGTGTAACTCACATATGCAGAAATGAGCCGTCTTTGAGACTTGAATGAGATTTTCGCTGTTTTCTCAATCTTCTCAAATGTGTCTC
This sequence comes from Heterobranchus longifilis, assembly GCA_028570985.1. Lineage (NCBI taxonomy): Eukaryota > Metazoa > Chordata > Actinopteri > Siluriformes > Clariidae > Heterobranchus > Heterobranchus longifilis. Next base: position 8,540,678 of record JAOVVB010000032.1, read on the forward strand.
AAATGTGGCTCATTACCTCTAAATCTCAGAGATAGGTCATATTTGTCTTGTGTGCATTGGACATTGTGTTTATATAAGTGATGTTTTACAGCATACCCCAATGTCACAGTGAACAAGGAAATGACATATGTTGAATCAGAAAATAGTTCAGCTCCAGTTTATATTATGATGTAATTTTTTTTATTATTATTATTTATTTTTTTCCTAAATGTATTTATTTATTTTTTTAATAGAAAGCTCTGGCAATGTTAAGGTTATGTAAGGATTGTATATTCATCAGTGTTGTTAGGAATTTATGAAGAAAAAAAATTGTGTGACATAGACATCTGCTACATTAGCCAACGTTCCATGAATTAAATTTTCACTATGAATAATAGCATACTGTATATACATGTTATGTGAAAGAACATGTGGAAATATGCTGAAAAGTTGGTTTTTGTCATGTGTTATTTAAAAGAGATAACTAACACACACTGACACACTGAGACACAAACCACAGGTGACAGTGAATTCCCTGGAGCATAAATCTTTCTCACATCTTATCTCCCCTCCCCCCCTGTCTCTCGCCACACACACATACATGTTCACACACCGTTAACCATAGTGTTTGTTTTCTCGGGTACCATGTCAGTTTTCTCGGGAGGCTTAATTATAAAAGACTGACAGGGCAAAAACACAACAAGCACTTTTAACTAACATAAACTAACCTTAAGCACGTGCAGAACATTCAAAACGCCCCCACACATCTGTGAAAACTAATTTAGAGCATGACAGGATTATGAACGCTAACATTCCCGCCACTAATTAATACATGTCACGTTTTGTATCATAGCGGGGTTTAAGAGGTCTGGTTTATGAGCCGGTGGTGTCTGATGTGCAGATTGGTCGTAAAGGCGGTGTTATAGACTCTATAGGAAGGGTTTGTTTTTTATTGATGTGTTTAATTCGTGTAAGGATTACTTCGCTTATTACACCTCAATTTCTGGGAATTCAAGTCATGGAGTAATTATTTATTATAGTTACAAAAATGAAACACAATGTGTTTTTTAAAAGTAGAAAAGAGCGAGTCTAAGTGAAATATTAAAGAAATAATGACCTGTGGATTTTTGTGTAATACATTGTGTGTGTGTGTGTGTGTGTGTGTGTTTGCTAGAATTATGTCTCCTATAACCTAGCCAAAGTGTGTGTGTGTGTGTGTGTGTGTGTGTGTGTGGGCTGGTCAGATGATCCAAATAGGAAGAGCAAAGAATATTGTTGTGCTGAGAGAAAGCAAGAGCTACCGCCACTCCCCAGGTCGAGACCTTTGACCTTTGCCCCAGACGCAGCCACTTTTCACCACATACCACCCCAAGTCATCTTTTAATTTCCTTTGACTGAAAAACCACCATGCTGTACAATAACACAATAACAGTTCATCCTGCATTGTAGGAACTCACAGGATTTTTTGGGGCTATCTATGTACTTTTAAACATAAATGGATGGAGTGATATTACTGCTAAATAAGCAAATAGTGTAATTAAAATGTATTAACTTCTCATTGTAATGTCTATGTTAAGAGTGCTGTTGTTAAACTTTAATTGGATTTGACTTCGATCCTATTCTGAACTCCAAAGCAATATTTTATTAAGGGCAGGTGCATTTGGAGGGCAAACCACTTAAGTCTAGAGATGAAAGACGTATAAATAAGAGAGAAGACTAATAAATCTTGACTGTCAAATAAACTATGAAGCAGTAAACTAGTAAGACATTACATGCACAAAGAAAAAACACAACAGAACATGATGGGGTGGTGTGATGACAAGGGATGTTGTTGTTACCACCCTAAAGTTTATTCTTTTTCAATAACAGCAATAGCATAACTTTTAGGACCCCCTCACAAAAATTAATAAGAAATAAAAAATTGAAAACTCCAACCTTTAATTTAATCCCACGATAAAAATTATTTTCAACAAAACACACATCTGTCACAATTATTAACACCCCTGCATTTAATAATTTGTACAACCTCCCTTTGACAATAAAACAGTTTTCTACCATAACATTTTATGAGGTTGGAGAATACAATGTCTTGTACAATTTAACTCTCCTTCAGCTCACCCCACATTTAGGTTGTGGGGGGGGGGTGAGATGTCTGTGTCAGAAGCTTCCAAAAGGTAGATTTTTCCTAGCTTTTTTTTTTTTTTTTTTAACACTTACAAGGGGTACCAATAATTGTGGGAGGCCCTGTATAAGCCAGACTATACCACAGTAATAGTAATTATTACCATATTTTTGTCTTATATTTATCAGTAATCTACATGTCATGGATTTTAACAACTTTTTAAAGTTGTGGGTTGTCTGTGAAACTAGTTACTTTATATTATAACTTTTGTTGTAACAGCTTTAAACGTTCATTTCTTCACCAGCTTCTCACCTGGATTTTCCTGAAAAACTGGATGTTACCGGAAGCTCATTTCAGAAATGTTTTCCTTTGTTAAATACCAGCTGACTGGCTTTACAGGAACAAGAGCAGCGGCTCATTGTGCTTCTTTTGTGTGTAATTCTGCGTCACTTCCTGTGACATTTGCAGCAATGCTATTTTTTTATCAAAAGATACAAAGTCCAAAACAGCCTACAGACGGCCTAGTATGATGACAGACAAGCTCCAGTGTACAGGTCTTTATTTAG
>JAOVVB010000032.1:8566900-8584016 GCA_028570985.1 Heterobranchus longifilis
ACAATGAAAATATATTTTGTGTAGGAATGAAGTTGAATAAAAATAGAAATGTCCAAGGGGTGTGCAAGAAAAAAAAGATAAAAAAAGATATTTTATTGATCCTGAAGGAAGTTCCAGATATCCAGCAATAGAGACAGTTACACTCATTACTTACAACATTTTGTAGATTGCAAATTGTATGTCTTTCATATAGTCAGTATACACAGGGTGATGTGAAAACTGACCAGAAGTTACTAATGCAATGCCAAGAACAAAAACTACAAGATATATAAGAAGCATATAAATAAAGCATATAAATCAAAAGTTAAAAAAAATGTTAAGTTAATTGCAGTGCAGCCATAATGTGCAATTTTATATGCAAAGCGACAACAGTGCAAATAGTATTAATTGTGCAAATACCTAAATATTTTTCACTCTACCATAAAGACGGTTCTGGCCTCGACTGGTGTTGACAGCTGTTTCTCTGAGGACTTGACATGGCTGCGGTTGCTCGATAGTTCAAGACTGCAGTTGTCTCCAATAACTACCTGGACTCCATATTAACATCAATTAACATCAACTGTTATAGCTGGACTGGCTGTGTGTAAGTCTTTTTTTCATCCTAGTGGTTAGCACTATGGCCTCGTACCTCCAGGGTCCGGGTTAGATTCCTGCCTCAGGTTTGTGAGCGTGGAGTTTGCATGTTCTCCCCATGCTTGGTGGGTTTCCTCTGGGTACTCCGGTTTCCTCCCAGCGTCCAAAGACATGTCAATCAGGCTAATTGGCATTTCCAAATTACTCGTAGTATGTGAATAGATTGGCACCCAGTCCAGGGTGTACCTTGCCTCATGCCCTACAGTACGTCACCTGGGATAGGCTCCAGGCTCCCCAGCAACCCAGTATACAGAATAAAGTGGTAAAGACAGTGAGTGAGTAAGTGGAATTGTATCTTTAGTGCAGCTACGGTATAAAGCCGCTGTAATATACAGTACCCAATATGGTAGGCACTGATTGTGTATTTACAATATTATTATTCCGTTTCCTATGGTGACATTAATAAATTAATTGGGATTGTATTAAAGTTTGTAATAATGCATGCTAGAACTTGTTAGTAAAAAAAAAAAAAAGTCTTAAACGATATATATATTTTTTTTACTCCCGGAACGATTTGTATGAAGATCGTTGTTTCCTGCACGTACAATAATATCGGGAGCACAAAGATGGCGACCTCCCTACTTCGGCTAGGACGATTCGGATTATTGAAGGTAAAGTGGAGAAACGCACTACATAAGAGTGTGATATAAATAAATGCCCCAAGTGAAACAAATGTATAATTCACAACTTTGTAGGATAAAATTGCAGCTACAAGTTATCTTATTAATCGTATAACGCAGTTTGCGTCATTGGTTCGAGGATTTAAAATATATGAAAAGTGTGCATTAACAAGTTTGTTTAATGTGTAGCTGCTGCGTTAATGCTGAATCACAGACGAGAAGATTTTATAATCGGTATAATCTATTATATATTATTAGAGAATTAATCACCAGTCACATCCCGATACCATATTTTCACCATACCTGGGTGTCGATTCCATTTTTATCGCTATCAAATATTATATTAGAACATAAATTTATAGGTTTATTATTATCAAATATGATATTACTATTATAATGAGCCCTAGTCACGTGACAGCCGTCAAGACCATTAATGCAAATTCTTGTATAATGTTTATTTTGTGGCACATTTATTTTTCAGGGGTTTGTCATGAACATGCAAATAAACATTTATCACTCACTCACTCACCTTCTATACCGCTTTATCCTGTATTCAGGGTCGCGGGGAGGCCTGGGCACGAGGCAGGGTACACACTGGACAGGGTGCCAATCCATCGCAGGGCGCGCACACACACACACACACACTTCGGGCAATTTGGGCACACCAATTAGCCTAACCAGCATATCTTTGGACTGTGGGAGGAAACCGGAGTACCCAGAGGAAACCCACCAAGCACGGGGAGAACATGCAAACTCTATGCACACAGAGATGGGAATCGAGCCTGGCCGGGAATCAAACCCAGACCCTGGAGGTGCAAGGCAACAGTGCTACACCACCGTGCCGCCACATGATAAACATGTATAACAAAATTGGTACAGCATATAATATGGTGCCTAAAACTTTTGCACAGTACAGTATAGAGTATATTATATACAGTATATATTACATACATTATATATACTATTATTTAAAGCTGTTATAATGTATACGTGATAAAAAAGAACTTGCCTCATAACTATATCCTGGTTTTTAACAAAGCAACACATCCTAATTAATACATTTAAAAGGCATATTTGTCATGAAGGCATAAAGGTCATGTTGGACCACATCATGCCAGCCCTGTTAATCATTTTCATATTATATCACTTCCAAAGTTTTAAATCCTTCCTTAATTCCAAAGTTTATTGTTTGCTATTAATATTGAAAATCGTTATTATTGTTATTTATTAGGGGAGCTGAGTGTTCTAAAGTGTTGCCAGTCAAAGAAAACAAATGATCACATTGTTGAACATTTCATCAAACTACATTGTTATGAGTATGTAGGATTACAGTACACCATATGTCTGCATACACTGATTTTCCTGACCTAACTCAGATATAATTGTCATATCTGAAAAACAAATAAAAACACTGTTCAGTGTGTGGAACAAAGATTGCATTTCGGTGTTTATCAGAACTAATCAGCAGAGGAAATTCTATAAGATCGCTGTAAACACATATACAGTACGTCAATGTCTGCAGGAGGTTTTGCTGCACGACATGTTTATTCCAAGAAATGCAAAACAAAAATCACTTTTCATGTTCCCATGTTCTTAAAAAAACCTTTGTGCTACACTTGATTTGCATAACTCATAAGTTTGATCAGTGTTTCCACATATCTACAGTACGTGTTTCATATCTCCCCAGCAAAGACCTCAACCACTGCTGTTAATGCAACTGATGGTGGATATCAGAATTGTTAATTTGCAATAAAGTTAAAGAATCAGTGTGTGTCACATGTATGCAGTTCATTATTTCAAGTCATAGAAAATGAACAAAAACGGTTTTGTAACAAAATGTGTTTTTTTTTCATGGTGTCCTTTAGACAAATCCAAAGAAAGAAAATAACAAAGAAACAAAGAAGCAAGGAAAGAAAGAATGAAAAACATGTAAAAAAAGAACAAATAAATAAATAAAGATAGAAAAAAACTAACAAACAAAGGAAGTGAAAGAAAGAAGAAAGAAAAAGAAAGAAAGAAACAAACAAAGAAAAACAAACAAGCAAAAAGAGAGAAAGAAATGACTAAAACATAGACATGAATATTGCTTAAATAATACTTTGGATAACTTTTTTTAATCTTGCAAAAATTATTTAAAATATTTATATTTTGTTAGAGATACATAACCATACACTGTGTGTGTGTGCGTGTTTGAGTGTGTGTGTGTGTGTGTGTGTGTGTATGTGTGTGTGTGTGTGAGAAAGAGAGAGAGAGAGAGAGAGAGTGAGAGATGTGATAAACAGTTACAAAGTCTTTGGCACTCAGGACTTCTCTGCTGTCCTACACGATGGTGTTTATATGTAACATAGACACACAGCAGTACATAACGGTACTTCACTCTGAGTTACAGCTGTAAACAAACTGTGTGCACATACAATAAGGAGTTAGAGAGAAATATGAGGCAGATGAAGATCATTGTTTGAGTTTCTTTGCCAGTGAGCAGCAGAAGGTTATAGATTGAGCATATATATAAGGTTATATATATATATATATATACACACTACTTGTATATTTTTTGGGGGTAAAAATGTAAATTGCAAATGATGATAATAATAATAATAATAATAATAATAATAATAATAATAATAATAATAATAATAATAATAAATCTCAGATACTTTTGAATAATCTTTTTACGAGAATAAGGAATTTGTATAGTCACACTAACATATACTTAAAGTCATAGGGTGTGTTAAAAGTTATGGTTATAAAACAAAAAAATACTTGGACGCCATATTTATGGAAAATCCTTTATTTTTTCTCTACATTTTTGGTCAGCTGATTGTCAAAGGCAATATTATTTAAAGCCTAATTAAATCTACACATACGGTATGTGGAGCTCGGGATCGTTTTTGCTGACTGAGTAAACTCCTCTTCCCCTCCTTTACATTCTTTTCTTTCCTCCATCATCACCACGTCTGTTTTCTCAAACTCCTTTCAAAAACAGTCTAATACACAACGTGTTGAGGAAAGAGAGAATGTGAGATCTATCTATCTATCTAGCAGAATTGTTTTTTTTTATTATTTAAAAAAAGACTGAATGAAATCAAGGACACAGAGTGAAGAAGGTGTGAAAAAACAGAGTAGGCACTTCTGGAGAATGAAAGACTGACAGTCCAAAGAGACTGGTGAGGGTGAATTAGTGAGACTGTGCATGTGTGTGTGTGTGTGTGTGTGTGTGTGTGTGTGTGTGTGTGTGTGTGTGTGTGTGTGTGTTAAACTGAATGCACCCAATGAGTGAAAGTGTGCTGACATGGAAAGCATGACTCCTTTCTGTCAACATGTCAAACATGAGGTAGAAGGGGTTAATGAGGGTTTACCTGACAGGATGCAATTAGGGGTAATTGGAACCATTAATCATCCACGCTGTCTCCGCTGAATACTGTGTAAGACATGAGGGCAGATAAAATGCCATCAGACCAGTTGTGGCTGGTATAAATGGTCTACTGAGGCTAAGTCCTCTCTTTCTTTACAGAAAAACATCTACAGTATAATTTTGACACCCAGCTTGTTAAAATTGTTGTTCATAAATAGAAATGGGCCTGTTTTCTCTGTAGACTCACAGTTTAACAGTAATATTTGTCTCGAGTGATGAAACTTAGTTTCGAGCGTTCATTAGTGCTAAGATTAAAACTTATTTTGCTAACATATTCATAACACCTCACCTGTGGTGATTAAAGAGCGGCAGGTGAAACGCAATAGCTCTCCTTTGGAGTATTCAGGAGTAAACAAACTGAGCAAAATGAGGACAAATTACACGAAGGGGACAAATGACAGAAAAATATGCTTTATGTGGTTTCAATGAAAGATTTGGCTTACGGCAAGCATGGTGTTTGCTCTTGCTATGTTGTGTAATTGTGAACATGATTAGAAAACATTCAAATGAAATTAGCCATCACTTATGGTGTGGCCTATTTGTCTTTCAGTCTGTATGCATAATGGCTCTATGCTTGAAAAAAGACCCCATTAAATAATGTTTAAGCATTGTGGTTTTATTATTATACAGTGCCTTGCGAAAGTATTCATACCCCATAAACTTTTCCACATTTTGTCACATTACAACCACAAACATAAATGTATTTTATTCTGGCCTTCGTGGAAAAGTGGCAAGAAGAACGCCATTGGTGAAAGAAAGACATAAGAAGTCCCATTTGCAGTTCCACATGGCTTGTCACAAACTTCTTACCAACTTTCTTCTTGCCACTTCTCCATAAAGGCCAGATTTGTGAAGAGCATGTCTAATAGTTGTCCTGTGAACCTGAGCTGTGGATCTCTGCAGCTCCTCCAGAGTTACCATGGATCTCTTCGGTGCTTCTCTGATTAATGCTCTCCTCACCCGGCCTGTCAGTTTAGGTGGACGGCCGTGTCTTGGTAGGTTTACAGTTGTGCCATACTCTTTCCATTTTCGGATGATGGATTGAACAGTGTGCCGTGAGATGTTCAAAGCTTGGGATATTTTTTATTATCTCACCCTGCTTCAAACTTCTCCACAACTTTATCCCTGGTCTGTTTGGTGTGTTCCTTGGGATTCATGGTGCTGTTTGTTCACTAATGTTCTCTAACAAACCTCTGAAGGCTTAACAGAATACACTTTTCCCAAAATACATTTTTGGGGTTTGTGGCACTGCAATAATAACACTGAGTTACTGACACATACAGTAGGAGACTATATTAAAAACCCTCAGGGCTCTTTAGATATGTGTAAATTTCAAATTTTCACCAAATGTAGAACCTCATTCATTCATTCATTCATTTATTCTCTGTATCGCTTTTCCTGTACAAGGTTGTGGGAGGCCTGGGGCCTATTCTATTAGACTTGAACATGAGGCGGGGTACACCCTGGACAGGGTGCCAATCCCCACGCACAGACTCACACACCCATTCACACACTACAGGCTATTAGGAAATGCCAGTTAGCCCAATCAGCATGCAAACGTCATGCACAACAGACTCAAGGCAAGAACTGAATTCTTGACTCTGGTGGTTCAAGGCGACCGTGCTAACAGCTACATAACTGTAAATAAAAGAAATGTTATGCTAACAAAAATTTTGCAAAGATTTGAACTGTTATAAAAACCCAAAATCTAATTCAAAATTTTGCTTTAAAAACCACATTTAGTAACTTGTGTTGGAATTTGTTTTTTTTTATTCTAGACGGTTGAGAAACCATGGTAATTTCAAAGTAAGGAGCACCTGATTGTGAATTTTATCATCACACTATCATGACAATGCTAGCGGAGAGAGGGAATGATTCAACTTGGGGCAATGCAAGAAGACACCGTCAGATGGTTAAGAGTTGCCAGCAATACCATTTATACCCTGTCTACATTTGCATCTTACATCAAGTATTCTGAATAACTGGTTCCATTGCTGACCACCTGGGTATGAAAGGCCAAGAGTGACAATAGCAAAATAAGACACACTAATTCGATCATTTAATTTGATAATTAATCTCAATTGAGAAATGGTACAGAAAATGCTGCCACTACTGCTGCTAGTATTCCAGGGTTACACATAATAAGTCATCAGACTATTAAATGATGTCTTACTATAGCTGGACTTGTTGGAAATGCATGGAGGCCGTATTATGGTCCAATGTTGTCTCTAGGTCATTGTCCAAGCTGCCTAAATTTTTTATTTCTGATGCTGATAGACACGGAATTTTGTATAAAATCAAGCTTTCTTATTTAACAGAAAAAAATATAAAAAGTGTATATGTAAAAAAATGTTTGTTGTTGTTCATGAGTATTTACTGTATAGAGCAAAAACTTGGCTTCCATAATATGGCTGATGTAAATGTTAGAATCATGTGCAACTTTTAAATCCATGTCACAGGACACATATAAGAAAATACAATTTGGAACCCAAACTGAAAAACTGAAAATGAAGTAAAAAAATGCAGATTAATTGGAGCTCACAGATAGTTTTGAACACAAAACACAGAGTTCATGAAACTGAATGTACATGAGCTTTCATGGACATGCCAGACCTATTTGCCCCTGGTTCTATTGGCACGAGGATTCAAAGCATGGCTTCAGTAACAGTCACTCAAATGCAGTACTTATGTACAAAATATATACAGTATAATCAACATACTTTTTATTCCAACCATGAAACATTCCCCCTTCAGGATCATGGTGCAACATAAACCAGTGCAGAGACTATAAAGAATTAAACAATACGTTTCAAGGTTTTTGTGCCACTCTTCAAAACAATTCCTTGTAAGCTGCAAACAGGGTAAAACATCACTTGCTTTGCATTTCCAAGGAGTGTTTTGCTTCCTGCCTTTCTTTCTGCACAGCACACAAGTCCTACAGGAATCTGGGTTTGCAAGTTTTGCTGGAACTGAAACATGATCACACTTTTGAGTTGCAGGTTTTGTGGAAACACTGCACAGCTGTGTATCCCTGATAGAATTGATCTGACAGGTTAACACCTAGCATATATTAGTTCTTCTGTGAGATTGAAAAAATGAATTTAGGATGAAAAAAAGAAAGTATAAACTTAATTTAGGACTAAAATATTCCTAAAAGTTATTTATTAAGCTTCCTACTCTTACCTTTGGCAAGGAGTAGGACTGCTCCTAGGAAAGCATGTACAGTAAAGTCACTGTTTATGACACTGGGAAATGCAAAGTAGAATACACATTATAGTGAGGTGTAATTATTATGACAAGTGTTAGTAGTTTTTAATCTGTGAAATATCAAAATGTTGAAATTAGCATCAGTTGTGTGAAAGTTTTATGCACATAGACAAAACTTACAGACTTGTGTTTCTGCTGCATAAGGTTATCCTAATCAGACTACTCCAACTACAAGTGTTTCTAGTCCCTATAATAGAGCTCTGTAGGTCTGTCATATTTTGATCAAAATCACTTTGAAAAGAAACCCAAACTGGAGGGAAGATGAGACCCTTTTGCTTGCGGAGGAAGCAGTAAAATGTAATGATGTAATTAATGGAAATTCTGCCCTACTCTTAACTCTAAGGATAAAAAGTGAGTGGATGGCAATTTGTGAAACCATCAATTCTACCTGTCAGTTTGCCACATGTACCCATTAAGAGTGTGAAAAACAGGGGTACGCTGTGTTAATGAAGTGCTAGAGTGAAATTTCAGCTTATAAACAGTGATAATTTCATAAACAGTGGACATTGTCAAATATTATATCTTTGCTGTTACTAAAAAACATAAAATAGCTGTCACCTTAGTTTGAAATGTTCGTTGAAGAACCAGACACAAGACCTGTCACAAAAAGTTATTTTTTGTCCAAACAGTATGTTGTAATGAGCTCTGTGTAATTTATTGTTTAACCAAAACATCTCTCCTCCTTTATATGTCTCTGTCTGAACATAATTTTCTCGCAATTTCTAACCACTTAGGACACCTCCAGAGCTCTCCTAAGTTTTGGAGATAGGAGTTATTTCCTATTTTAAGAATCTTGATAAATTGCTCTTACACCTACTCCTAAAAGTAGGACAAAATTGAGTCACTCTGAGAATTTTTGCCCCCTTAGGACAATTTCTTACTCTGAGATGCTTAATAAATACAAGAACAAGTGACATCTGAGGACTTCACTTTTTTTCGTACCGTGTGCTCAATCACCACCAAAATCCAAAGCATAAAAAATGGCAAAGCACTTCCATGCTTGTAAAATATCCAGCATACATTATTACCCAAGTGGTTAACACTGGAGCCACCAGATGTATGAACATGCACGTGATAAGCTGCCTGATGAACCGTGTAGATTTTTACATATGAGATGGGACGTTCAAGTTCTGTTTAGGGAACTGAAGAGCGAACACTCATGCCTACTGTACCAATTCAAGGGTTATTTCAAACTCAAGTCCTGAAAACAACTCTATTCAAGAGAGTCCTTAACAGAGTAAACAGTCAATGCTAAGAGAAGCAAGTGATGAACAGTTTGCCTCTGAGATTTTTTATTGTGTTTACAGTTCCAACAAAATAGAAAACGGTGATGACAATCAACTTCAAGTTCATGTACAAACAGTATATTTGGAGATGTTTCAATTCTGTAAAGCTGCTTTGCAACAATGACTACTGAAAAAACGATGTACAAATAAAACTTAATTGAATTCTGTTGAATTGAGATTTCGTGGTTGTCTTTCAGAGCATGTGGCTCCCATGCTCTTTTGGGATATACATACCATATTTTTTTTTTCACCTATCTATGATTTAAATGGTTTAATGGAATCCTTTTCTGCTTTCGACTCAACCAAATACATAGATAAAAGTAGAAATCTACAGTATCCAGGTAAAGTCATGCTAAAGCATCAGTTTTGTTAAACCATCTAGTAGTAGTATGTTTGGTATTTTTTGTCTGTCCATGTGCCATCTGGCACATCAAGTGATGTATACTTTCCACCCTGGAGATATATCCATCGTTCTATGGGAGTTACTCAAGGGGTCAAGCTCGATGCCCGATTGTCATTCACACACCACGGGCAATTTGGGAACGCCAATCAGCCCAATCTGCATGTCTTCGGACTGTGAGTGGAAACCCGGGGAAAACTCACCAAGCATGGGAAGAACATGCAAACATACAAACGCACAGTCTTGAGGCGGAAGCTAAACCCTTGACCCTGGAGGTTCGAGGCCACATTGCTAACCACTACACAACTGTGCACTATACAAATGTTGCACTAAAAAAAAAAAAAAAAAATTGTACTGTTATAAAAATCTGAAATCTAGTTCATAATTTTGTTTGAAAACAGGCAAACTCCATGCACACTGATCTGACGTGGGAATTGAATCCTGACCCTGGAGGTACCAAGCATGAGGAGAACATACAAACATGATGGAATCCATTAGAACACTTCTCTTTCCATTATTATCCACTTCTATTTTCCTCTGGTGACTTTGAAAATTGTGTCAGTTCCTTGAGGTTCTTTCGGTCAGCACTTTAAGTGTTTTATGTTTAGAGCCAAATTTTAGAACAGAAAAACACATTTTTTTCAACGAACCCATCATGTCGTATAGTGATACATTTATATTGAATTAATAGAATTCATTATCACCATGCCATAAATCCATGTAGTTGATGTATTTTGAAGTAACTGTTTATTTCTTCGTGTTAATCAAATACAGTCTGATGCAACAAACCACACAGAAATAGGAATCGTCACTACAGTGTTCCACGTCAACTTTGGCCTTCAACCTTTGACCTCTCCAGAATATAAAGTCCCACTTTGAATCAATACTTTACATTTATTACATCGAACAGTAGACACACAATGAGCACACATACACATGTTAATGTGCCACACACATGCATGTACAGGCACACATACACACACCCGCACACATGCACACAAACACACACACTCAGACATAGACGTACACAGAGACACTCTGTCTCTCAGGTTATGAGAAGAGTCACAAGGCAAGGAAATCAGTGAGCTGGTCTGGGTCATTTGGTTATTTCTTTTTAGAAATAAAAAAGGTTGTTAAAAAAGAAATGAAAAAATGTCATTTCACACTGGGAAAGTTTTAGATCAAGTCCTTAAATATGGTTTAAAAGGAAAAGAACATACACCTCAAAATATACATATTTTTTTCTCTCTCCAGTTTTCAGAAGAATGGATATATTACAAATGTCAATCCAAGCACATATCACCACTACATATTAGCTTATTACGTCTTAAATATGTCATAAGAACATTAGATGAGCCAATGTGCTTTGTTTCTATTGTATTGGCAAAACACTCAACTACACATCTTTTTCTTAAGTCATGCAAATGAACAGAAGCAGGCATAACCGTTCTTTACATCAGCAAACATTATAAATAGAACAAAAAATTTTCACCCATGTAGACTAATATTATATCTTAAGGAACTGATAATAGCTAGTGGAACTGATTGCTGAGGGAAAATAGGTTGACCTTATGTTGGGCTTAACATTGAGCATTTTTAGGAAATGAAGGGTCCAACACAGACTGGAACCTACTAGTCTTAGAAATGAACTGTACTTTTCCTTGTTGTTGGCATGGCACCATTAAGGTACATATTTTGCATTTCACCAAGCTAGGAACCTCTGTAGTACCGTGGAGCCCAATGGTGACCATTGTATTTATTTCCAGTTTTACAACCGTGGTAGGACTTCTGGTCAACACATTCACACATTACGAGCAATTTGGGAACGCCAGTTAGAATAATCTGCATGTCTTTGAACTGTGGGAGAAAACCAAAGTACCCGGAAAAACCCACCATGCACGGGGAGAACATGCAAACTGCACGTACACAGACCCCGAGGTGGGACTCGATACTGGACCCTGGGGATCGTGCTAACCATAATGCCGCCATCTTTTGTATTAATGGGTACATATTTGGCCTTATATTTCAAAAACTTTACTAAAACAGCTAAAGGAAAACCATTCAGCCCTTGAAGAGCCGAGCTGAATGAATAAATTTTACTTTTCATTGTATTTTTTCAGCAATGTCAAAAAGACTTTTCCTGAACTTAAAAACAAAACAGAATTACGCATGACTAAAACTTTAGTTATAAGTACAATAAGTTCACTAATTCTGTCCCAGAGTATGGGCATTGGTGGCTGAGGTAGGTCCGAGTTTGATTCCCAGCCAATAGAAATTTAGACCTAATTACTAGGAAAAGCACAGTTTGAAACCTTTATTTCTAAGAATGTTGCCTAGGAATTTTTTTTGTCTAGGAAATCTTTTTCTCAGATGGCCCTATTTGGTTGACATTATTTATCTTCTTATTTACAGCAGTGTTAACAGTTTACCTCCTAAAACTCAACATTGTAGAAAATCTAGAACATATAAGTATGCTTGATTAAGATTTCATCATTGTGTTAAAAAAATGTTTTTGACCAGAAAATTGTGCGTACATTTGGAAAAATTACAAAAATGAACAGAGCACCTTGTTGTAACCATATATGCTTGTACATGCACATTTCATGAAATATTTTTCCTCTCTGTGGAATCTCGAATAGTGATTGTTAAACTCGACACGATCAATACGATTGCTTTATGTTTTTTTCGCAACACCAAGCTGCCACCTAGTGGTGAAAACCAAAAGCACCAGTTCATCTTTCTAGTGCTCCCACTGTTCGTGCTCAAACAAGACCCACAAATCACTCTGGGAAACAATCATTGTAAAAAAAAGAAAAAAAAGGGGAAAAAAAGGATGACGTGTTGAAAAAAATGCATTCTTTACATCTCTTTACTGAAAAACAAATACAAGCCCCAAACCTAGGGCCCCTGGGTAGACAATTCCATGACAAGTCCCTGTTTTGTCATGCTGCTTGTGTTGTTGTTTGAGGAATGGAGCACAGCCTGTGTTTTCATTAATTGCACAGACAAAAAAACTGTAACTGGTTGGTCTAGGGGAGGAAGGAAGTATCATCTGTCGTTCACCATCTAACCTAAAACATCCCTACATCAGCAGAAAGGGCTGATGGGTAAATCTAATATCATTGTAATAAGCTGCTTACTGTTTTGTTTTTACTATTAAATGAATGAACACTAATTAAACATGCTATATGTGCAAAAAAGATTGTTATTGTAAATGTTGGAGATATGAAGCACGCATGCACACACACACACACACACACACACACACACACACACACACACAGACACACACGCTCAAGAATCTTGTCTTGCAAATCATCAACAGATGGGTTCAAAACTAAAACATCCTCCTCCCCATCATAACTTTTTTCGTATGATTTTCCCACAATGCACTCCTGCTTTGATGTGGCTGATAAGGTCTAGGACCTAGAACACGATATTGCAAAGCAAACAGTCACACACCATGCAGGTATAGTGCACACGCCCTACCACTATGTGATCTCACACAAAACACGCTTTGGATAGAGTTAAAGCAGCTCAAAGTCTTTCTGTACAACAGGTGGCGCCAGTGAGCAACCAGGCCACCCTGCCCGAACGCTCGCTTTCTCGAAATTTGCTGATGATTATATTTTGTGGGTAAGTTCACAGTTTTGAGTTCCTTTCTCCCCGTTTCCTGCTGATGGTAAACACCAGAGAGCAGCTTTAAGGGTTTCTATGGTAACAGGCAGCTAGTGGTGGTTAGCTTAATAGTGGTTTTGGTTCTACAGAGAATGTTCGAGAATACAGAGGAAATTCTAATCTACAGAACACAAAGAGCACGAAGCACAAACACACAAAATATACAAGTTTTTTTTTTTTTTTCTAGAAGCAGAGTGTATGTGCTGTTCCAAGACAATGCATGCAATTGCACTGCTGTACAGTTTTTCTACATATCGAGTGTGTGTGTGTGTGTGTGTGTGTGTGTGGTGTGTGTGTGTGTAATGCTTTGTCCATGGTTTGGACTATTCCTCTGTGTGGAATCGCAAACACGATGAGACAGTTTGGTTCAGAATGACATCATCCTTGTCTGCACTTTTTTCAAATGGGCCTCTGTGTTCAGAAAGAAGCTCAAGTGAATAATTATTGCATTATTGTGTGTGTGTGTGTGTGTGTGTGTGTGTGTGTGTGTGATTCGTGCCTGTGTAAATTGGAGTGTTTATCGAGTGTATAGTCATGTAAATGACATCATGGCTAAGTGTACAGGGAGTGTGCAGAGAGGGTATGATTGGAGTGTATGGGCAGGAACATGTGTAATGAGTATATGAGTGGTGTATAGAGGAATAGGAGAGTGTGTAGAGATAGGAGTGAGTGTAGGAATTGGGTGTATTGATGTGTTTGGGGGCTTAGAATGCAAACTGAAATAATACCACCCCTGGTAAGGTAATGTAACATGGCAGTGGAGTGTGTAAAGGGTGGTAGAATGATTTCAGGAAGTGAATAAAGGAGGGAATTAGAATTTTTTGGGACTGTAGGGATAAAAGAATGCACCCCAGATGGGGGTAGGATGGAGCAGCAGTGCACTAAGGCAATGGTGTGTGGTGAATTGTAAAGTATGAGAAGCATAATGTGGATTTCTAACATATAGCTTGTTTGTGTCATCTGATAAACAGTCACGTGATGGTGTGTGTGGTTTTGTCCAACTCCAGTGATCTCTCCTTCTTTCTCTGTCCCTCTCTCTCTCTCACTTTCTCTCTTCATCCATCCCTTGTTACTCTCCCGCACTCCGAGGCGCACGAGATGCAGGTTTTCCGTCGTGTGTTCTGCGGTTCCTCCCCTTCCTCACCTCCTTCAGATGCCTCCACTTTTTGTGCGTGGAGTGCAGAGGATCAGAAGATGGAGACTCGTTGGCTGCGTCTGCCATTGCTTTGTCTGTTTGGCTGTGTTTGCGTGACCACACCTGCTCGCAGATCTGGTCCACGGTGCTCAGGTTGGGGTGATCAACCAACTGCATGAAGTCTCTGTACCACAGCTTCTGATTGGTGGACTGTGCTTGGCTTTGGGCCGGGTTGTGTCCCATGCTATAGGTGGGGCTCGTAGTGGGGACGACCTCCAGCGTGATGCTGAGCAGCGTTTGGGTGAATCCATGCTCCATCGCGTGACACTGGTATACACCGCCATCTCTGCGCAACACTCGCCGCAGCAACAAGCCTCGATTTGTCTGAAGCACACGATCATCTAGACGGACCTGAGATCACGAAGACACACATAATGAAACATTATATAGGTTTCATTTATAAGTGGAATCATACTGATAATATGAAAGATCATTAAAAACACATTTATCACCTTCTTCTCATTCTCCATGGAAATGGAAATCACCAAGGACCAACTGATATGATATTATTGCGATACCTAGCTGCCAATTCAATTTGCATTGCGATACTGTAAGTATCATACTGTAAGTATCATCATGATCCACTCCTACCCATGTGCAAATAGATTAGAATGTACCATTTGTAGGACTATAGAAGAATGGGAACATTTTACCACCTAAAATGCAAACAATTATGATGTAAAAATTAATTTAAAAAAATGGAATTGCCACACAAAATAATTGCGATACACTGCTGAAACGATTTTTTCCCCATCTCTAACTCTTAGTATCTTCCTTTGCATTTCTGTGCATTTCATCCTGTTCTGTAAATTTGGCATTTTTCCTGCTCCTTTTTTCAAACCGTTCTTCATATTCCCTCACCCACCTCTTCTCGGGGATTGTTCGGGTGTCTCTGGGAGGTCCATGTGACCTGAGCCTGTAGTGATTTGGGCATGCACTCCAGGAAAGAGCTACTGCCCTCCACTGCATACAGCTTTTTCTCCACAACACGCTGCTTCTGGTGATCTGAAAACCACCATATAAAACAGTGGGGTTAAACTTTAACGGTAAATTATTGTTAAATTATTGTAACATTACAATTAGATATATTCAGAAATAAAATAAAGAAGGACTCTGGAACAGAACTGTTGTTGTTGTTAGTCTTTTGGCTGCTCCCGTTGAGAGGTCACCACAGCGGATCAACTGATTCGCACAACAACTCGGCACAGGTTTTACACCGGATGCCCTTCCTGTCGCAATCCTCCCATTTTATCCAGACTTGGTACCGGCACTACATCCAGCGGCTGGGGTTTTGGTATTGGCTAAGAATCAAACTCGGGCCTACCTGAGCCACCACTGCCCATACTCTGGGACAGCATTATTGAACTTATTGTACTTCTTACTGAACTTTTGATCAAATGTAATTCAGATTTTTTTTAAGCTCAAGAAAAAATTATTTTGACATTGCTTAAAAAAAACTAAACAATGAACAGTAAAATTTATTCATTCAGCTCGGCCCTTCTGTGCTGTGTGTATACCCTCAACTTAAACCCAATTTTGAACCCCATTAGTGTGTGATGTAAATTATATTCTTTCCTGGCTGTAAATACGTCTTGCGCTGGCTGAGCTCCATTAAAAACAGCAATTTACTCCAAGAAAATTCTTCAGAACTTGTCTTTGTTCTCCACTAATGTTTCTTTTTCTTTCTTTTTTAGAATGAATTAAATGACCCAACAGGCCCTGTATGATAAATACGTCTTTATAAAGTACTGTATAGTGGGTGTTGGAAAGACACTTGAAATGAATTAATAAGCCCACCTCTGTAGAGTTTGTTCGGTTGAGAAGAATTAATGAATGGGGGGGGAGTATCATGTCTTGCATACTTTCTTAAAAGATACTTATCAAAGAAAAGGTTTCCAATAGCTTGTTCAAGTGTTGCTTTTTTATTAAAGCAAGCCATTTTTAAATAGTGTTACATTGTTAATATCCTTACATTTTCTTTATATTCTCCATGTTTTTCGGCTGTGTGCCATTGGATGCTCAGTAGTTGACTTTTTCCCTGTAATGCAAAATGCTCGGGTTTGCATTCCAGCCAGTGCCACAGGCCTAGCCACTGCCCTTGCAGAACACCCTTAGTGCTGATGATATAAAGGAATGTCTCATAGTTTCCCCTGAGTGTAACTATGATATCCCGGCCTTTTCGTTCCATAGGAATCTTATGTTGACATTTGTTCTGAGCTTAGTTCCCAGTATTCATTGCACCTCACCTGTAACTGTCACTTGATGTTAAATGTATTCACTTGCACTTTGTTTACTTAGATTAGTCTATCTATTTACAACCAGTTTTTTAGTTTGGTCTGTTCCTTGTGTCAGTTTAATTTACTGTTTTTCTTTGGCTGGTTATAGTATTTCTTTCATTTAGTTTCCTGATCTGTTCAGTAAATTGTTAGTTAGAATTAGCCTTAGCTTTAGTATAGGTTGTCTCATTTCAGGGGCTGCATCCTTTAAAGGATGTGAGGGCATTGGTGGCTCAGTGGTACAGTAGGTCTCTTGCCTGCCATGTGGAAGGGCCGGGTTCAAATTCCTAGCTGATGCCCAAACCACAGCCACTGGATGCAGTGCCGATCCCAAGCCCAAATAAAA
>JAOVVB010000032.1:8616581-8628491 GCA_028570985.1 Heterobranchus longifilis
CCTAAGATCAATGAAATTGAGTACAAAAGTGTTGATGTGCAAAGAGATAAGGTAAAGAGAGAGCGAGCGAGCGAGAGAGAGAGAGAGAGAGAGAGAGAGAGAGAGAGTAAAGTGCCCAGCTGCATCCTACAGTATATCATGGTCAGGGTTACGGTGGCTGCACAGTCTGTCCCAGTAATGCTAGCCCTGAGGTGAGGATACAGTACATCCTTTACACCATACCATCACAGGGAACCATCTTGGGATAATTTATCTTTATCAATCGACCAACCCTGATCTTAGATAGATAGATCAATGTCTATATCTTCCCACTCCCCATGTGACTTCATACATACTGTATGTATAAATTCAGAAGTCTAATGCGTTCCTTTTTGTTTGTTTGTTTTTTACATAGAAGGACTTTCCAGAATTCTGTTCACCACATGAAAGGTTTGATAAAAGCACTGTCACTCACACTGAGTAATAATATTTTAGCAATTATATGGAAACAGTACCAGCACATGCCTACTTCTAGCTCACCGCAGTTCCCGTGATGTTCACACAAGTGGCCACTTGCTATACAAAGAGAACTGAATACCCTACAGCTACATCGCACCTGGAACCGCATTGCACCACTTGTCTAAACAGCTGTGAGCAGATCTCAAAAACGTAGAGTTGCTACATCTGATGGTACTCTGTGAGTTTGGGCAAACTTATCACAACCTAGAAATATGTAATTTAATCAGTAAGTCATTTTATGGTTATATAGGTGAGGGGTGTTCAAGTGAAACCAGGACTTGTGATGAATTTTTTTTACAAATGGGGACGTAAAACCAATTGACATTTACTTCAAGCACTTCAAGCACAGTTTGGTGATAAGAAACATTTGAATGGGGCAAACATTACAATAAAGAAGGCCAAAAGATGTCCCTAAGATATGATCCTGGTCGAGGTGCCGCGTACAGTCCTGGCCTTACTCCAAGAGATTTCCACATGTTTGGGCCATTAAAGGAGTTCCTGGGAAGCCAGTGTTTCAGGCAGTCTAACTACGGTTCGGGGATACTGAGATGACTTTAATTGCATTCAAGCACTAGTGAAACGCTGAGAAAAGTAGATCAGTGTAGCAGGGGATTATATGGAGAAATACTGGTAGTTTTTACTCTCACAACTGTTATTCTGGACAATCAAAAGTCCCAGTTTGACTTAAACACTCTTCAAACTTTACAGTCCATGTTTCCCAACACATCCTCAGCACTTTTCCCAGGAAGTAAGGACAAAAGTTGACCACTAAACAAAAATACCCCTATTGAAAGGAGTGACCTTGACTTCGATTGACACCCGGGTGAGCTTAAGAGTCGGCTGTTCAAATTCAAATGCACACTAGCTGCATTGTAGGATCAGGATCAGGATCTATAAGCAACCATTGTGGCTTCATGCTGGAGTCTTTATGAGGGCATACAAAATGTAGAAGAAAAAACACGGTCAGTTATAATGGACGCCGATTCGAATCTCAAGTCCAAACAGCTGGAACCCAGTAGATGATATTTTCATTCAAATGACTACCAACATCTTTCGTCCACAGATCCAGCAACTTCTGAGAAGTGCAAGAATTCTGCGACAACTTTGGACAAGAATTAAACTGTTTTTGGATGAATTTCTCATAAAAAGAACAGAAGTATGGAAAATTAAGCAGCGGTTATATAATTTTAGGATAACGGAAAAGAAACAGGAAATAGAATAGGCTGATTTTGAAGTTGCTTTTCTTTGTTGCATAAATATGATATAAAAACTTATTAAACAAACACACGGAACATAAGGGTATTTTCAAGCATATGTAAAGTTTGTGGAAAAGTTGGTATAAAAATGCAGACTTTTGAAACATTACGTTAGCATATTATGTAAAAGCAAGCGCTTGTAATCACTTGTAATTGCAAGTTTGACTAATCAATGATACTCTGCATGTAAAACTCCACCCTAACAGTTTCTGATCCACAGAAAAGTACTTTCTCTTTAGCAGGAATTTAATAAAATGTTCTAGGAACAACATCCCAGAAACAGAAATAATCCCTAGTTTCTATTGTGGAAATACTCCTGAGGGCATTCTCTGAGTATACGCAAGTCACTGCAATTGTGGGATTGCTTACGGACAGGGCTAATAATCACAAGTTTGTTTGATTGCTTAGGGGCGGGGCTAATAATCACAGGATTGCATGATCATACTCTCAGAAGTTCCTGCATTCCTTTGGAACTGTGGACTCATTGTACAAGTGTATAAGTACCTTTTGTGCTGGCAGGTTTGCATAATGGTAAGGTTTTCCGTTTCCCATTTATTTATTTTTTTCTTTGCTAAGCCTTCTCAAAGGGCTGCACGAATTGGGCCACACAGGAATACCCAAGAACATCGAAGTGGGTCTTGTATGAGAAGAAAAGATATAGGGATTCTTGAATGATGTTGTCACTGTAAGCGCTCGTGCCACAAAGGTCAGCTAAGTACAGTGTACCATTCCTATGAAAGTCTGGTTTTACATTTCAGCTACATTTTCCCCAGAATCACAAAAGTAGAAACAGGAAGTAATGTGACAAATTGCAAGACAGAATATGAGAACTCCTGATGTGAACCATTCTACTTTATGTTCCAGGTAAAGTAAAACCCAGAACACTGTGTTTTTACACTTTTTACCTTGCATAAGTATGGCTATTTACTTTGTATTCAAAGTTGTATGCTGTGTAGGGAATCATGCACAATATGGCATGGTGCTCTGGGTTAAGTAATTAACAACCAGGTGGTGTCCTGCATCCCAAAATGAAGCATAAATTAATATTACCAAGCAAAGTTGGTGTCCTGTAACACCATGTCCTAGGGTGTTTTATCCCTCTTCTATCACTTCATTTGGCTGTCCATTTATAGTGCTTTCACACAAGGCATGATTGCTTCAGAAAGTGGCTGACTTTGTTTGATTGTTATTTTATATTGTCCCCTCTGCCCAACTGGTCAGCTTTCACATTAGTAATATTGTTTCATACCCAAGTAGACTTGCTCAGGGGGAAGTGTAGTTGTGTACTTTGGGGGGAAAAGTGGGACTGTCTACCTAGGACCCTAATGGTGAGAGGGTTCATTGAGACTGCTTATGGGTGTCTTTACATTAGGATTAATTAATTTGTACCGCACTCGGGGACGATTCCTTCCTTCCTCCTCCCTTTCCCGTTGACCAGCATTCACATTGTTTTTGTTACCAGTTCTCGGGTACACTTGCTATTCTCCAATACAGCAGGTGGCACAAGAGAAGAAGAGAACAAGGATGATAACTTTCGAGCTATGCCTAATATTATCTCAGGAACAATATCAAGGTTAATGCTCTTGCGTGCCTTTCTACTTTATTAGCCATGGCTGTGTAGGTCAATGGATAAGATTGGCGTATTTGGAGGAGACAGATGGCACTGATGATAAACAGTTATCTATTTCCATTCCCAGGTACAATTGGTTCCATATTTGAGTCGATTCGTGCCCGCTCTTTAAGCGGTTCCCGAGCACAGAACGATTGTGTTCTCACTGATCAAAATGAACCAGACTTTGGGGTCAAGTTTTATTGGAAACGATCCCAAGGCCCTAATGTAAAAACTCCCTATGCATAGGGCTATGGGTTCCGTGCTATGCGTCTGCACTTGCACATCTACACTCTCTGATACAGCAGGTGGCAGTATGGACATTGTTGATTTGTGATCTGTCAGTTAACTTTTTATAAGGTCACATTCTAAACCCTGGTACGCTTTTATACATGATTCGAACTATGCCTGAGGACACAGAATATCGTGACCGATCTGATCCATGCCTAGGAACAGTGCAGGGTGGTCACAATAGTCAAACATACAAGACTTTGCGGTCAAGTGTACTCGCACTCCGTGCCCAAGTCCCTTGTGTTAAAGCAGCCTTATAGAGGACAAATGATTAGATGAACACTACAGATCACTCCCAAAAACAGCTCAGGGAGCCACTGGTCTCAGGGCTCATATAGCATTCTACAAAAAAATGTACCAGAATGTGCATTTTGAATTAAAAACTCAAATACACCATGGATTAAAGAAACAGGGGGGAAAGTTCTGAATAATGATTTTACAATTCTTCCACGATGGACCTGTGAAGAAAATCTTTATCAGCTTTTTTAATTACTCATACATTATAAGTGTCAAAAAAGAACAGGAAACACTTGTAGTAAATTAAATATTTAAACACACACACACACACACACACACACACACACACACACACAGATTTGCCATCAGAACCATTTTTCTCTGTAACAGTTGGGTATCAGACAGCACTAAGTGCTCCTGAGGTCTGAGAGATTGATATAGTGTGTGTGTGTGTGTGTGTGTGTGTGCGTGTGTGTGTGTGTGTGAGAGAGATAAAGGGGAGCCAAATTAATCTGGGGTCTGATACCCCCCTTTGGGATCAGCTCAATTAACGACCCATGCCGGCTGAGGCACCCGACTAAAAGCCATCCGCTCCCTCCCTCTTTTCCTTTACATCCATTCCATTTTCTTTCTTTCTTTCTATCTTTCTTTCTTTGTGCCCTTACAATTCCCTTTTTCCTCCATCCCAACTCGGGAAAAATAAGAAGAGATGAGAAGAGTAGAGAGGAGAGGAGAAGAGAAGAGAAAATGTCGTAGGATGTAGGGGGTCACTGTGTATTCGTGTGTGGAAAAATCAGACAGAGCCACTGAATGACAATCCAGAAACCTGTGCGTGTGTGTGTGCGTGTGTGTGTGTGTGTGTGTTTGTGTCCATCATGTGCTTTGCAGCTGTACCAGCAATCTCTGTTCCAAAAGCTCAGAGTGACCGTTTTTAACCACTAACTGTAGCTCAATGGAGAAAACACACACACACACACACACACACATAGAGTCCACCAGCCTGACGACTTCTATTAATCTCCTTTAAGCACTGCACTGATTTTGGGAGAACAAAGTGATGACCCTGGCAATGGCCCTGCTGTGAAGATAAAAGGAAAAAGTACAAGGGTGATGCTTAGCTCCAACACACACACACACACACACACACACAATACAAGAACTTCTGCAGCTATCATGGCATCCTTAATGAACCGTCTTTAAAAGTAAGGCCGTCTTTATATCAATTAGCGCTCATTATAAAGCACTCCAAACAATAATTAACACTAATGATGAGTAAAAAGAGCTTAATGATTACAGAAAGTAACATCGAGTCAGGAGCACACACCCAGCCCTGCTGCTTCTCTCCCATCACACACACACACACACACACTAAGCTTTTGTTCCTACTCTGCATTTAGCTTAACTAAGTTATTTTAGCGTTTAGAATTACGCATAAACATGCCTCCAAACACACACGCACAGACCTAAACACACATCCGGGCGTGCACCATCACCCGGTTCATACTATCCAGCCCGCGCAATACTAATTAAGCGCACACAGTCAGCTGTGTTTATAGTCAGTCAAAGAATGTCATGTTTTTTAAGTGAAGAAACTGAGAGGACAAAGTCATAGTGTTCCAGCCAACGACCTCTGTGTTAGAGTGTGTGTGTTAAAGAAATAGTCCAGCTTCTTTTTGTTTTCAATCTACCAGCCACATCTGTAGTAGATAGGAAGTCAACCCAGATCAATTTAATGTTTTTTGTCTGTGCTATGAAAAGAAATTATAAATAAAGTATAAATATATAGGTTTATAAGTGAAGCCTAAGGTCAGTGTGAAAATTTGAAGAGGTAGTCACTTGTTTTTTGGACCATACTTTCTGAAGGACATACATACAGTGTTCAGTTCCTGAGGACACTTACAGTACTGTACATTTACATTCCGGCATTTGGCAGACGCCCTTATCCAGAGTGACTTACACTGTTGACTCATTATACTTCTGAGCAGTTGAGGGCCTTGCTCAAGGGCCCAACAATGGCAACTTGGTTTTGGGGTTTAAATCTGGGACCTTCCAATCACTAGTCCACTGACTTAACCACTTGCGTATCAACACTCTCCAGCACATAAGATGGCAGTATACAGTCCCTGAAAGAGGAAGTCGACCACTGTTTCGTATGTGATGCCATCAGTGCTATCTGTCTATTCTGTGTGCACAGCACATGTCAAGCTCAAACTTACTACTACAGTACACCACCATAGCTGATGAAGTAGGAAGGCTCATGAGATGGTCACTTTTATGTAATAATGTTAGGCGCAGTGTGAAGCTTGTCTTCCTTGTACTCTTCTCCTCTTTGTGTTTTTTCATGGCTTGCAAAGCAACTAGGTGCATACTGCCACGTGCAGAGTTGGAGAGAGTGTAAATACACAAGTGTACTCAGGTTCAAAACAAAATTACGGATGTGAAAGCTTACCAGCATGTGTGAGGCGAGTGGAGAACAATTGTTCCCAGGCACTGTACTGTACGAATCAATCGTGCCCAATGTGAAAGCACCCAAGGGGAGTCCATTCCCGGTGCACAGTAGTGCCGGAGTGTCAAACATATCAGTATTCTGGGTCAAATTTAGGCCGTTTTCACATTAGGGCCCTGGGATCATTTCTGACAACACTTGACCCCAAAGTCTGTTTCATTTTGATCAGTGAGAACACAATCGTTCTAGGTTAAGGAACCGTACCCGAACCCACTTTGAAAAAGTGGTCTCAGGCACAGTACAGCAAACTTCGGCATGGATCGAATCAGATATGGAAGCCAATCGTACCTGAGCATGGAAGGAGATCGTTGTTTATACATGATGCCATTAATGCCATCGGTCTCCTCCAATATCTGTGTGTGCATGTAACACGTGCCAGTCTCATCCTTTGACCTACTCAGCCGTTGCTGATAAAGTAGGAAGGCACATGTTTTTCGTGTTTAATTGTTTAGTGTTTAATGTCGGCTCACAAACCAAGTAGGTGCACATTGCCACCCGCTGTATCGGAGGGTGTGAATACGCAAGTGTATGAGAGAGCGGAGTACAAAAAATGTGAATGCTAGACCAGCAGGGGAGTGGGGAGGTGAACCAATTGCACCTGGGCAATGTAGAAATCAATCGTGCCTAATATAAAACGCACTAATTCACATCTGTGTCTGAGCACCTGATGTAAAAGCACCGTTAAGAAATTAACAAATGAGTCATCACACTTTAACCGTTATTTAAAGTAAAAGTTACATTTAATATTGTGGAGACATATCAGTATCTGTTGTCACTTACACTATAACAGCTATAAACAATCCTTCATTCACTATTATTTTATTTGTTCTTTTTCTTGAAGTTAATAAACACATACTTTTTCATGAAGACTCTCCTGTGACTACAATCCTGAGACTCCTTCAATAAAGCTTGACCATATCATATAGCTCTATCATTAACCACTCTAATTTTAAATAACTTATATATGTAAATATTCATTATAACTGTCCCTGCAAAAGATTTAGTTACTATAGAAACAACTGCGTCAAAAAAATGTACAAGCCTTTAGTTTGAGTTTACTGCCAAAACTAGTGGTGTTGCTGTAGAAAACTTTTTAACCACGGCTCTGCTAGGAGGAATTCATGGCTCTGGGAATGCAGCTCCACATATCAGTAATCATTCATGCTTCAGGATGAAAAAAAAAGCCAAATCTCATCAAATCTTGATGATGACAGCCTTTTGCTTTTTGCATGGACATGTGAACGATTTTTCGTTCTTTTTTTTTTCCCTCCTTTTGCCGCATTAGAAAAGTCGATATTTCAGCCTGGCAGATGAGAGTAAACATTTCAGACAAAACAACTTGACAGAGATCCCAGATTTACTGCTTGCTATATTTCCCCACACACACTGACTTATACACACACTTCTCACTCTATCCCTCTTTCGCTCTAACACATCCACATGGTCAATGTGTTCATGTCCCAGATTAATTGAACATCATTGCACTAGGTTTAAAAACATAGGATAAACAAGAGAGATGTTTTACACATACTGTAAACACACACACACACACATTATACACTCAAATTACTATCACATATCACATAAATATGCAAGGTATAAAGATAATAACTAATAAAAATAAAAATAAATTATGGCCAGAGATGGAACATGTGCAGAAAGTACACAGTAAGTGTGTGTGTGAGTCAGACGAAATACAGAATAAAAGTAAGAGGAAAGTGTGTGCCTGTTCAACATCCAAAAGAGCACAGATGGTTCCACATTTTTCCTCTTCACTCTCTATTTTTGATGATTTTCCTTATTACTTCATGAAATCTCACACATAAACAAACTTGCATACACACAAACACACTTGTACACATTGCAGCTTGAAAGAACAGCCAATAAAAATCCTCTCTCACCTTTGTACTCCTAATCTCTCAGAGTGTGTGTTAAGTGTGAGTGTATGTGTGTGTCTTCAGCCAAGAGCTGCTGCGTCTCTGACAGGTGCCATGGTCCCGTAGACTCCAGGGGAACGGCAGGCTCTCTCACTCACACACACTCGCTTTTAGAGCTGCAGGGACGAATACAGATAGATATCTCCTGCTCTAGGACTGTGTTTGTGTGTGAGAAAGAGAAAGACAGAGATGGAGTGTGTAAAAGTGCAGGATTCCAAGGGTCCTTCTGGAAAACACGTCTTATTGTTCCTTCTTGGTTCTTTCTCCCTGTCCCAGAACAGAACGGTCCCATACACTGCACTTCTTTTTTTTTTCTTCTTTATAGTAATATCTAATCTATCTGTTTTTGTTTGTTCTCAGTCCTCAGTTCTTTGTGCACCACTTGATGTATGGGCTGCGTTAGACTCCTCTGTCGCCACGTCTCACTCTACTTTGGCTCCTGCACCGTCTGACTCGGTCCCTGCTACTGCGGAGCGCTCCTGCTCTCTTTCTCTCTCCCTCTCTCCCTCCCTCCCTTTCACACTTTCACCCCTCCCTCTTCGGGCCACTCCTTCTTAGACAGCAGGCTGCTCAGGGTGGAGACTGGACTAAAGTGAATGACTGCATCTCTTTCTGTCTCAATGCAGGCCTGTGATGCTGAACTGGTTGGATTCTGACTTTCATGTGTGTGTGTGTGTGTGGTATGGTGGAGCATTCTGCCAACACTGACAGTTGTTCTCTCTGTAGCACCATAGTGACACCACACATTTTAAATGTGTGCGTGTGTGCGTGTGTGAGCGCTTATGACAGTCTGTTGCACATTCCAAAAACACCCCTACTGTACATCTTATTGCATGTCTGATATGATACGCTGTCCTCTTTACACATCCAAGAGTGTTTAATAGCTGCTTCGATTCAAACCCAGAGTTAATCATTTATTTGAGTGCATTCTTAAGGAACATGTGCAGCTATTCTCTCTCTCTCTTTCTCCCGCTCACACACACACACCATGTAAAAATAATATAGGTTTCACAAAAAATAATTGTTTGAATTTCAGCAGAATGCTGTTGATTTCATATTTTTCAATGTTGTTATCAATGGAAAGCAGTTACACACGATGCAAAACAGCTGTAAACTTTATGAGAAAGAAAAAAGAAAGAAACCACAGACACTCCTTTGCAGCACAGGTCAGTTTAATCAATGCACCTTAAATATTTACTGCTTAGAAATGGTTTACACACCCCACGCATGTAGCTGTATATTGGTTACCAAATTAAAATGAGAAACAAATAAAAATATTTTAGAGAAAAAATAAATAAAGTAACCAGTATGCACAACAATTAGTTTGTTTCTTTAATTTTTTTTCCTGTGGAGTAAATTCACATAAATGATGTTTAAGTCTCCTAAGCCACCTCTAGTGTTACCTACCTCTGACTAGTGTTTACCAAACTCAGACTAGCATTTACTCACCTCTGACTAGCATTTCCCACCTTTGACTAGCATTTACTCACTTCTAACTTTTACTCACTTCTGACTAGTGTATACCCACCTCAGACTAGCATTTACTCACCTCAGACTAGCATTTACTCACCTTTGACTAGCATGTACTCACCTCTAACTTTTACTCACTACTGACTAGTTTATACCCACCTCAGACTAGCATTTACTCACCTTTGACTAGCATTTACTCACCTCTGACTAGCATTTACTCACCTTTGACTAGCATTAACTCACCTTTGACTAGCATTTACTCACCTCTGACTAGCATTTACTCACTTCTGACTAGTGTATACCCACCTCAGACTAGCATTTACTCACCTCTAACTTTTACTCACTTCTGACTAGTGTATACCCACCTCAGACTAGTATTTACTCACCTTTAACTAGCATTTACTCACCTCTAACTTTTACTCACTTCTGACTAGTGTATACCCACCTCAGACTAGCATTTACTCACCTTTGACTAGCTTTTACTCACTTCTGACTAGTGTATACCCACCTCTGACTAGAATTTACTCACCTTTGACTAGCATTAACTCACCTCTGACTAGCATTAACTCACCTCTGACTAGCATTTACTCACCTTTGACTAGCGTTACCCACCTTTGACTAGCATTTATTCACTTCTGTTTAGTTTTAACCCACCTCTTAATCTATCTCTGACTATAGCATTTACACTCCTCTGAATAGTGTTTACCCACTTCTAATGCAGCTTTAGCTTTCGTTTGATTATTCCTAATGCAGCTTCTCAACAGTTTGAGTTATTCATATAAACATTATTTAATGTTGTTAAAGTTTAAAAACATTAATACAGTGATGTTGGAAACTTGGAAATGGCAAGCTTTCTCCTGTCAATGCCAGCAAAAGACCTTTAACACAAGTTGTGAGGAAAACAAAGAAACTGTTATGAACATTTTGTATTATTATAGGGCTAGACATGTAATTGATAGATTTTGAATATTCAACTTTTTTCCTCATTGAATTGGATGATGAATTGTTCAGTTCTTTGAATGGTGGCTGATGCTAAAAATCTTCCACGCTGTCAATGTTTTATACTCTTAATAGTGATTAATAAACTTCATGGATTTCAGCTATGTTTATTCCTTTCATACTGTTGTTTAAAAATGCATTTCAGCTGCAGTTCATGTTTTTAAGCAGATGTACTCCTTATTATTATTATTATTATTATTATTATTATTATTATTATTGTGGTTGTCAGCCTTACCCTGATCACGTGATTCATAGTTTACCTAACTTTTTTTTGTTTTTTACCACTACAGCCCTGGGTTAGAGTCTACTAACTCAGCAGATCTTGATTTGCCAATTTCATTATGCACTTACTTGTGTATCAAATTGCACCAAATGGTACCTCTTGTGTATTGCCCTATTCATGTCTTTTTTTTATGTATAATAAAAAGATATTTGAAGACCTGAAAGTTATGTGCCAAAGTACATTGGTATTTGGACCTATAGATGATTCCCTGTGATTCCCTCCCTCACTAAAACCCCGTTCCCAGCTAAAAATAAGAAGGGCAATAGTATGATGCTTCCACCACCATGGGTGTGGTGTTTCTTGACAATCTTAGAATAATGCCAAAACAGTTCTAAATTGGTCTCATCAAACCATAACACATTTTGTCGCATGGTTTGGGGTGATTTTGTTTGTCTCGGTGAAATGTAAATGAGAAAGGGCTTCCATCTAACCTAACTCAGACAGGAATATTCCTTGAGCTCCTTTAATGTTGCTGTAGATCAGCTTTTTTGATCAGTTTTCTTGTTGTCCTATTGACAATTTTAGAGGGTTATCTATTCCTGATAGTGTCATTGTGGTATCTGGTTTTCTCCATTTGTTGAAGATGGCCTCCAATGTTCTATGGTACCGACATCTTTTGACAGTGCTATAGATCCTATAAATATTTTGCAAGCTCTTTTGCAGACCATGGTTTTAGCAATCAGAAGCAACATTTTGTTTATTTTGGGTTAATCAGAAAAATGTCATTGATGACGAGTCACATGCCCCATTATAAAAGTGTGTGCACATTTGTGTTAAGCAGGTAATTAGAAGCTTTTCTTCTCTCTCTCTCTCTCTCTCTCTCT
>JAOVVB010000032.1:8645254-8655952 GCA_028570985.1 Heterobranchus longifilis
CCGCGTTTGGGTTCACCATCCACGCCACATTGGGCTAATCGCTAAAGCTAAGTCATCTGGTCGCCTAGGTTAGTTCATCCTGACACCAGTGGTGTCAACCAGTTTCCTCAAATGGCCAGGGCAAGGAAGTCTTTTGTGATATTGCTGAGAACCTCCTGAATCCATGCCTCCAAGTCCTCCAGTGTGTGAGGCCTTGTCCTGATGATGTCCTCGTCCATTGCGAAGCCCCACAGACAAAAATCACAGCCAACGTCCTGGAAAATTCTGGTCTAACCACACATCTCCTGCATGATTAGAGCAACATGTGGTGGTGCTCCAGTGATACTACCAGTTCTATAGCCATTAAATATTGCACAGTTAATTTTCACCCACCCTGTAGATTGATCATTAAACATGTTTGCACCAAAGAGACCATGCTGGGAAATGTGTGTGTGTGTGTGTGTGTGTGTGTGTGTGTGTGTGTGTTGTTAGATGTACTGTAGTTGGGGAAAGACCAGGTAACCTAATGCAGATGGGTGCAATTAGACCATTTTTTATTTAAGTAACCGCTTTATCTTGGTCAAGGTTTCAACGGATACGGTTCCTGTTTCCAGGAACACTGGACGAGTGGTGGGAATACAGCCTGGAATTTCACATGAGATTGGACCACAAGACGAGTGCACGTGATATGCCTGTAGGTAAGCAGAAGGTAAAAGATTCACACGTTTAAAACACTTTTCCTTCATCTCTCAGATGTGGGTCTTGCAAGATAAGACGGCGTGCAGAAGCCACAACGGGAAGGAGGATAAATACTGCACACTAGATGTCCTTTGTAGTCAGTGTCTGAGATTTAAAAAAAAAAAAAATTTATGTATAAATAGTAGAAATAGTAAAACTGTGTAAATGTTTCCTACACAATCATTTTTTTTTCTTCTTCTTTTAGTTCCATGATAAATCAGCTCAAATCATTTCGGCAGGTCGAGGTCAAACACACACCTATTTAAACAGCTGCTGTCTCGCTCTCTTTTTCAATCTCTGTTTTTCTCTTTCAGCATTTTACTGCACCTTATCTCTCGTTTTCCTTTTGTGCCCCTTTCTGGCATTTTTGCTAATAATTCATTGGAGTTTCACTTGGCCTCTCAGTGACTTCTCCTGAAAAATTACTTTAAGGACAGCACGCAAAGAGAGAGAGAGAGAGAGAGACAGAGAGAGAGACACAGCGAGAGAGAGGGACAGAGAAAACGAGAGGAAGGAAATGCCAAGTGTTGGACATGCAACAGGTAGTAAACATAATGTTGTGAAAGCTGCTATTACTTCGGCTTTCAGAGACTAACAGGTGTTGTGGAGACAAAGATCAGCGTCTCACACACACACACACACACACACACACACACACGCTCATACGTACGCACACAAGCTGTTAGTCAAAGAATTTTTCCATTAGTAAAGATAAAAAAAAATATCATAAGTTCTAAGTTTATGTAGACTTGAATGATAATGTAGGATTAGGGGAGAGAATAAGTCATGGATAAACACATACACACAAACCAACACGCAGACCAGAACTCATGCACACAAGCTCTTTAATCAAGCACAGTGTATCTGTCAGCGACCTTCTGAGCACAAACAGGTCTCCAGAGACGGTGACAAGACCAAACACAGCCTTCTGTGTGCGACTCTCTGCGTTGCTCACAAACACACACACACACACACACTCACACGTACGCACACATACACCTGGAAAACATCAACTGCAGATATATGTTTGAAGTCAAATCTAATATGAAGTCATGTTAACATTAACTTTAGATAAGCCAGGGCATGCATTAAAGTGTCATGTTCAATTTAAAGTTGAATTTATGAGATGCAGTTTGGTTCAAGGAGAGAGAGAGAGATGGGGGGTGGGGGGATGGGGGGCTAAAGTACCGTAGAGGAGGGAGATAAGATGAATAAATGATAATTTTCTATTTTCTTTCATCATGTCCTCAATTCTGTTGCCTGCATTGCATTGATATGTGGTCACTTTCGACTCATGCTGGATATATAGTTTACAGTTACAGAGAAAGCTGTTCAGAAGTGAGAGATTGTGTGTGTGTGTGCAAGAGAGAGAGAGAGAGAGAGAGAGAGAGAGAGAGAGAGAGATTGTATTGTGGGCAAGAATTGGACCAGCAACTCTTCCAAGATTTAAATCAATGTGCTGGTGCCCACACACACACACACACACACACACACACACAATGTGACACTTTGCTGGAACCTGGAACTCGTTCTTAGAACCTTCGGATGGTCTCAGAACCTTCGGATGGTCTCCTCATCTATTAGTTCAGAAAGTGACATCTAATCAAGATGACTATTCACAGCAAAACATACACTTTTGATCTTTTATTGAGTTATGCTGTTTATGAAGAGTTTTAAAGCAAAATAAGATAACTCCACTTTTACATTGTTTAGAATAAGTCCCACCCCTTCACCCTTCCAAATGAAGCAAGGAAGCAAGGCATATTGCAAACTAATATTCTAAATAATATATAATAATAATATAATATTTGAAGGATATTTTGTGCATGTTTTTTAAAGTAAAAAAAAAAATCACAAATGCCAAAATATTATCTTTTTGTTATATCAGAGTAAATTTTGTGTGATTTTTCAAAACTTTAAACTCCATCTCGCACAGCTTTGCCACAATGGATGAAACAGCCTGCAACTGTTTTTGTGGTCTGCAATTTACTTTTAGTAATACGTTGGATGATTTTTGTTTATTGTACACAAACCCCTTTTTTTTAATAAAAAAAAAAAGATTGTTGACAATCATGAGAAACATTATACATGATGCAAAACCTTTTTACAGGATACAATTCATTATCCGTTTCTTCTTTTTACAAGTTTCAGTTTCATGTCAGTAGTTGATGACAGCAGCCTATTGTAGTACAGGTATGCACCGTATAATGTCTAGTCATGCATTGCCCAACTGCATATACTGTATGTGTGTGGTCTTCTAAGATTATAGCAAAGTTCAGAAATTCTAGTGAAGAACATGACATAGTGAACAGACCCAGATGTCACAATCCCAGCAGTTTCCCAAACAATTTCTGTCTTTTGTATAGAAAAAGTGTATGTCTCTTGAGTGTTGTGACATTATCTCTTTGCTTGATTTTCTTTTAGAAATATTAAAGTTAATGCACCATGGCTCCCAAATTCAGCAAGTGCTCGTGATTGCAGGAGCAAGAGGGAAGTAAGATATATAATTTGGAAGTACAACAGAAGGCTCCACTACACTATTACACACATCTTTTAGTTTGAAGTATATAATGTGGTGTTTGAACCACATCCAAATCATACAATTTCCTTTTTTTACAGGACATATTGCAGACATACGGTGATGTACTGTATAATTGTATAGTCGCTAATGGCAGTAACAGAGTAATTAAATCCTTTTTCTCGGGTTCAACATTCTCCAAAAATGCATTGAAAGCATTTAGTTCACTCACAGCAGATGCTGTTTTGCAAAGAAAGACGTGGTATCATTGGCTTTTCTGAATGCGTTGAGTTTTGCTATGTAAGGCAGCCGCTCCAGGGTGAAGGTTGCATAAAACAAGGATATTCGAAACTTCTAAAAGAAGGACATGTAGCAGTTTTTAAATTTAAGGTTTTGGTACAGACAACATTTTTATAATAATTATAATTTGTCAGAATGAAAGAAGGTTTGTCACATTTTGCTGTCAAGCTGTTTGGCTAAACCAAATGATGCCATCCAGAAGCTTAAAACTCTTTGCCATCACGTGACATCGCACCTTACCACACTGTCTTTGCAATAGCACAAATAGCTTATTGTGCAGCCCATCCATAGTTCAACACATGGTAGAACTAAGGTGGACCTACAAAGCACAAAAAGTATGTCCATAAAATACTTAGCTCATGCTGTCAAGCGGATAATCACTACGGGTCACCATGACGCACCATGGTAAGCTACGATTTAATCCTATGAGTCTCATCAACTCAGCATGAGTTTGTGTAAATTTATAGCAATTCATAGAAAAAATCATGAAATGTGGAACTCTGCGTCAGTAAGCCATGGAGAATTGTGGTGTTTTTAGTTGTTGTTTTTTTTTTCAAATAAAAATGTACTTACTTATTGTGCAATTAAGTAGCTTAATCATAGTGAATATTAAGATCTACTTTGGCAAGAATATTTTAATTCCTTGTTTTTTCGGATTCCTGGTTTTCTTTTTTTTTTCTCTCTCTCTCCAAAGACGGACCATGAATAAAAATAAAGAAACCAAAACAGGGGTCAAGGTGTGTTCAATGAAGTGTAGTTCTCACAAATAAAATTGGTCCTATGGTAATACATGTTAATGCACCCAAATTCCTGGAATGTTTGAGTTCATTGTGGTTTAGGAAAAAAAAAATGCAACTTTGAGTGTGTGTGTGGGTGGGGGGTCAGGTTGGGGCATCTTTCAACTTTGTTGCTGTAACCCATCTGTTGCATGGATGAATGGACAAACTGAAATGCGAAGAGACGAACAAAGGAGCAGGACGAAAATGTGATGGAGAGGAAGAGCAACAAAGCAGAGTGCATACTTTGAGCAGACATCTTAATCTCAAGTTATTTATTTTTGTGATTAATGGAGGGTGGTTCAGTGATTGGATGCAAAGAGAAAAGAAAGGATGACTTTTTAAGATGCCGAGCCCATCATAATAAATAAATGTAAAAAAAAAAATAATAAATTCAGTTTTACAGCAAAAAAAATGTCATTGTGTTTTGTTTCGTCTTTGATCGAGCATGTGAAATTGAGATGCTATTGTCGCCAGTAATTGCACAGGGTGTCAGTTTACACTTACACGTGTGAGAAAGAGAGAGAGAGAGAGAGAGAGAGAGATGACAGTAGCTAAGAAAAATAAACCAATTCCATTCAGCTTTTCCGCTTCTTTCCTATTTCTGGGCTACTAGAGCAAACACTCAATGAAATCTGAGACAGTAGCAATTTAGCAAGCTTTCTCACTCTTTCCCCTCACACTACTTCTCGCTCTCTCTCTCACACACACAACGCACATTCTGGTCTTGTCACCCACATCAGCAGTTGAGTGAACAGAGGCTCGGATTATTAGGAGTAATCTAACGGGAGCCGACTGGAGGCCAGGCATTTGAAAGCCCACATATTTGGCACAGCATCGGAGATCATGTTTGAGAATAATGTCTATGAGAGCGCACTTTCAGGATTTAGCCTTCTTCCTTTGGCATTCCAGACTGGATGAGCTTAAGCGGTACCAGAGAATATGGAAAGAAGTGTAAAATGTGAGGGAGGGGAATCAAAGAGGCTTTATTGTTTACACTCCCAGAGCAAAGAGAAATCTAGGAACTGACAGTTGAGCGAGCGTTCCTTACGGGATACTGTCTGTGTGTTTTGTGTACATTTGTGGTCATAAATTTAGCTCTGTGTGGGAACTGTGGAAATTCCCATTTTATGATAGCAATACATGTCAAGCTATTAAATATTGATTTAGTCAGAGGTGGAAGGTAACTTCCAGTACAGTAACTGAATAAATTTACGTTTTTCAGCAAAATTTCTGTACTTTTTACTTCACTACATTTCTGCATGCTGTTGTGTTGCATAATCTCAGTGGTGTGTAGTATTTGAAGTGATGATATAATAATAAATTGCATGATTTGCATTCCCTCCATGAAATGCACAATTTCAGACAGGAAAGAAAGAGCAAAATCAAAGGTGGGAAGCAGAGAGAGAGAGAGAGAGAGACGTTTGTTTTATGTCATGGTTCACTATGAACAGGTTCAGTAATTTTGACACTAATGTAAATTTGAAGGTGAGTACTTTACTCAAGGTGAAATATACTGTAAATTGGGACTTTTACCTAGGGTATATCAACTGTTACTCTAGTACAGGAATTCTAGAGTTAGTGTCTACTGGGAGTTGTTCTTTACAATTTTTATTTTTTTTTAAAGTAAAAATGCAGTTTTGAGCCAAGCAAAATCGACTGAAGTATATTGAAGTTATGATCAGATGTAGGCATGAAGAAGTTAATATTTGGTTATAAATTTAGGTATGGACATACTGTCTGCATCAATATTCAGAAATATTGGGCTTTATTTATCAAACCAGTAACAAAAATATTTAGTTATGAATAATTTACATTGGTATTCACCCAAGCAATGTGTTTCATATTCTACAAAAGTTTGTGTGCATGAGATACGGTTCAGTCTTGGTGTTGCTTTCATCTCTCTTTTACCTTTTATGGATTTTCTTGGGTGTCACTGAATGCAAATGAGCTGTGTCATAAATGACAAATTTCATAATTTCATTCTCACTGGCATTTATTAATGAACTGTATTTGTTACGGAACCTTTAGTAAATCTAGTAGGATCTTTCGTAGAATCTGCTACATAAAAGGATTTATTAACTTTATTAAAATATTGGAAAATAAAGTTCTGATGTCCCTTGGGGTTCTCTGTATCACTTCTAGTGTTATGATCATGACCTTAACTGAGGTGTGGGATCACTTGTGTGCACACACACAACGCGCACACACACACACACACACACACACACACACACACACACACACACAGACAAAGCAATAAGCGAGAGAGAGAGAGAGAGAGAGAGAGAGAGAGAGACTTTGTATATTTTTTTTATATACAAGGAAAAAAAGCTGCTAAAATGTATGATGTTAATTACACAAAGCAGCCCCGCCCACCTGGCCACCTGCCACCCAATCACAGGCCAGATGAAATACCGCCAATTCCAGCAATCCTGGCAACCGTTTAAACAAATAGCGGTAGCCATAGCAATACCTCTGGATGCCAGGTGGATGACGAGTTAGAGGGGCGGAGTTTCATGTTGTCATGCTCCAGACATCACAAACTTACACACATACGTAAAAACGACTCCACTGAGACGACCTTTGCCCTCATGATGAAATGAAAGAAGGTTAATGTTTCACTACTGGATACAACTCATAGACTTGCAAGTTCTCTCTCTCTCTCTCTATTACACGCACACACACACACACACTCACACACTCACATACACACATTTGAACTGTCAGTTTCCGTTAACAGTTCCATTCAAACTGTAATGACTAAGTTAGATTTTAAAATATCGTTAGCCTATAATTTTATGGACACAGCCTGAGCTAATATTAGCCGTAGCATACTGCGTGTTCATATTACTGTGACACTCCCTGCAGCTCAGACTAGGTTCTGCTGTCTTCCACTTTAGTTTATTTTCACTTTCTTAATGACTTTAAACATAAAAATTTTTAAAACACATTGGCATGTTTGATTTCTGGTTGACTTCTTTTTCCAAACACACTGCTCCACCTTATCTTGAAAATACACCGGCCCCCAAACACCCATTTGAGGAAGTGCATTTTCCTAGCCAATCAGTGCACTGGGATCAGAGATGCCCATGTTCTGGATCTTATTAAGCATTTTTCACACGTTTTCAGGCTAACCTAGTAACCTAGTAATGGTCAACCTATGGTATTGATATTATAAGGGGTATTGGTGGCACAAACAGTTAAGGCTCTGGGGTATTGCTCGGAAGGTTGGGGGTACAAGCCCCAGCACCAGCAAGCTGCTGCTGTTAACACCCTTGAGCAAGGCCCTAACCCTCCAATGGCACAAGGAAGGGTATTTTGTGTAGTTTTGTAACATGGCACCGATGCCTGAGGCCAGGGGAGGATAGGATAGAATCCGACACATGAGGGGAACTCCCCACCCTGGAAATATAACCATTATTTCTTACAGTACTTGCCATGGGACTGCCAGCTCAACGCTTGATTATATCTGAGCACTTGGGGGTGAAGGACCTTGTTCAAGGGTCAAACAGTGGAAGCCTATTGGCGTCAGGGCTCGAACTGGTGACCTCCTAATTAACAGTCCAACACCTTAATGACCAATCTACCCCGGCTAGGGGAGGGTCTTTTGTTATACAATAGAGGGAAAAATTTGATTTGTTGTGTAAGCCCTGACCAATACAAAAATAATAAATGAATTAAATAGAAACAGGACAAACAGCAAAAATGTGTTGTTTTTTTCCTGTTCAGGTAGACAGCAGATGATTATGTTAATTTGTCATAATAGGTTCCCTTTAAATCTCTGTCTCCCTCTCTTTCTTTTTCTCACACACAAACACACACATGCACACAAACACAAACCAGAAAAAGACACCAATAAATAAATGTGATAATAATCAACACGTGTAAAGCATTACGTGTAACCTGCCAGTTTAATTACCTGTTACCTCACACTTCAGTGCGCGCGCGTGCGCGCGCGTGTGTGTGTGTGTGTGTGTGTGTGTGTGTGTTTGGGGCATGGAGAGATTGCAAGCAACCCTTGCAATCTCTATGAGATCACTTCCTGACTCAAATCCCTGTCTTCTGAAAAATTGTGTTATTAATGGGAAAAAATAAGACAGAAAGCAATGTGTGAAAGATTCATCCCACACTGTCTCGGTCTACACAAAGGCCCAGTGATGACTTCTCCCAGAAAACACTGAACACAAAAGAAACACAGACAGTAACACACTACGAATGACTGTACTCATTTCACCGGAAAAGATGGAAACGCCTATGTTTACTAGACTATAACTGGTGCACTAAGGTTAGTTCATCAAAGTTAAATAATTATTATAAAGAATAAATTCATACTTACTGTATAATATAATTTTACAGATTTAAATAATGTAGGACATTAAATCCGTTGATGATGTCTCATGATTAGTGAAATGTAGTTTAAAGAAATGGATGTATTAGAACTTATAATATGTTATATTGAAATATAATATGGAAATGGAAATGGTTTCCCTTTAATGTGTGATTTTTTCCCCTGTATAAGACAACATTACAGTAATAAAGGTATTGTTTTGTGTTGTGTAATACATGAAATGATAAAAAATTTCCAGAGACCTGGCCATCCCCACCATACTGTATGTTCTTGTTGAACATCTCTTTTCAGATTTCCGATAATAACTTTCACTCTCCTTGCGGGGCTTTTCAATCAATTTTGGGGCATGCCTGGAAATTTCCCATCCAGCCACGAGAGCATTAGTGAGGTCAGGAAGTGATGAGGAGTGGTGAGGAGTCCTGGGGCCGAGTTCTTCCACTCCAGCCTAGGCAAACCGAGTATTCACAGATCTTGCTTTGTTCACAGGATCATTGTGATGATGAAACAGGTTCGGCGCCCCTTAGTTTCAGAGAGGGGTGATTGTGAAGTTACAGCTTTCAAACACAATCTATACAATTGTGTGCTTTCAACTGTGTGGGAACAAGTAGGGAAGGTAAAATTATAGTTGTGATCCTGCAATATGGTGTGTTTTATGTGTATAGTGTTATAATTTATATTCAATCTGATTAAAATGCATGCAATGCCAACTGAAGTGTATTGAGAAATTGGATTTACATTTCAAGCTGTTTAATTAAAATAGTACCTACTTTATATAATTATACTATGTAACCTAGAAAAGAAGTCACGCCCTGCTGAGGTATTTTTTTGTTTATAGATATTACATATTTACCGCAACTATAAAGGAATAAAAATGGATGGTGCATCAATTTGCTTCGGTATATGAGAAATAAAACAATTCAGGTTATAAGGTTATTGTAGAATAATTTACTTATGGGAGGGAACAGGAACCCTGCTTCATGTCAGGCCACATCGCACCACCTATTTATTGATTATTGTCTCTTTTTTGTTAAGTAAAAATTGAATCTTAGGGAGTGAGTCATGGAAAAGGAAATGAAGATGGATACACATGTACTGAACTGCAAAACCGAAGAACACCCAGGCAGTTGGATAGAATGTAGGACAGAGTTCGCCGAATTATCAAAACACACTTTTCCCAATCCAGAAGTGTCAATCTTTTAACCAAGTTGTTGCACATTCAACGTCTTTCCCTCTTCTTTCATTGATAAAGCAGAAAAAGCCACATGCACCTGTTCCAACTTTCCCTACACAGCCGGACAGTCACATTCAGCCGCCGCTCACACATATCAAGCCCTCAAATAAATCACCCACCAGCTTCCTCTTTACTAATGAAAAAAGAATGTCCAGTGAGGAAGTCAGAGAGAGAAAGAAAGAGCTGTTTGCATTCATCACTGTGTCGCTCAGTAGGAGAAAAGAAGTGTTATAAAGAGCTCCTTGAAAAGAGGACAAGCAGGGAGTGGGAGTCAAAAAAAAAAAAAAAACGTTCCCAGATCTAAAGATGATGTGAAAAAAAGAAATCTAAGAAAATGCTTGGGTGTTTATTTTAATCTGATCTGATCTTTAGATCTCTCTTGAGATCACTTGTTTTATTGTCCTATAAGAGAATGCACTGATCCACTTAATAATAGTTTTAGGTCTGAAGCTGCCAACAGTTTTGTAACAAGGTCTCCATCAATGAAAAGTTGGTAACTTCAACAAAATGGACTTTATTTTAAATTGAAAGACATCATTTGCTTTACTACACTTTCGAAACAGGATGTTTCCTGTTTGGGTCTGGTTCCCATTAAGGTTTTCTTCTCATGCTTTCTCAGGGAGGATTTCCTTGCCACTATCACCTCAAGCTTGCTCATTAGGGACAAACTGATAAAGCTATAAATCTATACATTTTTACATCAATATTCATTGCTAAACACGTAAAATTTATTGAATAGAATTGAACTGAGGGCGGAACGGTGGTGTAGTGGTCAGCACTGTCGCCTTGCACCTCCAGGGTCCGG
>JAOVVB010000032.1:8667885-8688686 GCA_028570985.1 Heterobranchus longifilis
ATCAAAAAAGTTACTGGTAAGCTCATCTTATTTGACTTTAATCGTTCAACCTTTAGAGACCTTCTTTTTTTGGTACAAATCTTCCCTAATGTGCCTTTAAGACTTTATGATGTTAAAACAGGATCAAATACACATCATTGCAACTTGACTTGCAAGGAATGTCTAAACCGTGGTGAACAAGGAGAAAGGTAGTTCATATGTCTCAGTGCTCTCAGAACTGAAACACTCTCTAATGAGATGGTGTCTCTGCATGCTCATGAATACCTTTGTGAATACCTTCTGCAGAATACGTGCCACTTTGTGCTCATTTTTAATAACCTCTCCGATAGTGCTGTGTGTCTCAGGTTGGATGCTCTAAATTGGATTTCTCTTCAACAGTTTAAATACTACAAAGATATTTGATTGGGTTACTTGGGTTGTATGGTCAGACCATATAAAATCAATTCAGAACACTTTATGCTGGGCAGCTCTGATTTGGCTGAAACCTATTTTGTGAATACTCCCTTGATTCAAACAAACACAGACAGAATCTTGCAAGATTTCCCATGATTGCAAACGTCCGTGTAAAATAATCTATATATTTAGCTACATAGGATTATTTTGAGCCAAACTCAACAGTTGTATACTAAGGTTACATTTGACAGTCTTTAGATTTGATTGCAGCATGCAATATGGTGGCTGATCCATTTGTAAAAATGATTCCTGATGCTGAGGTTGGAACTACCAGGCAGGAGTTCTAAAGGAAGACCAAAGAGGAGATTAATGGATGCAGTGAGAGAGGACATGAAGTTAGTTGGGGTGAGAGAAGAGGAAGCAGAGGATAGGGTTAGGTGGAGGCAGATGATTCGCTGTGGCGACCTCTGAAAGGGATTAGCAGAAAGACAAAGAAGATGTGTTTTTAACATGGTTGTTTCTTCAGGGAAGATAAACTCCATTGATGTGAATCCTGGTCATTTAGT
The DNA here is from genome assembly GCA_028570985.1 of Heterobranchus longifilis. Lineage (NCBI taxonomy): Eukaryota > Metazoa > Chordata > Actinopteri > Siluriformes > Clariidae > Heterobranchus > Heterobranchus longifilis. The sequence continues at coordinate 8,668,845 of JAOVVB010000032.1, forward strand.
ACATTCAGGTCGTCTGTTGACTTAAATTTATTGCCACATACAGTAACATTACTAAGCTGACCTGACCAGCTGAAGCAACCCCAGATAATAACACTGCCTTCAGAGGCTTGTACAGTGGGCATTATGCATCATGGGTGCATCGTTTCACATGCTTCCTGCTCTACCCTGACACATCCATCACTCCTAAATAGGGTCAATCTGGACTCATCAGATCACATTTTTCCTTTTCAACAAAGTCTGACCTTTTTTCTAATGAGTCTCACTAACATGGTTTTCTTATGTCCACACAGTGATTTAATTCCAACCCTGTGAGTTCTCATCATATTGTATGTGTGGAAATGCTCTTACTTTCACTATTAATCATGGCTGCTGTTAATCATTTTTACTGTTAATTTATTTCATGATGCAACTTCATCAAGTATTTAAGTGATCTCCATTCATTATTTTTTATGACCAGATTTCTTCTACGTAGTTGACAGTTCATCACTCACCTTCCAGCCTTTAAGAATTTGGTGGAGGGTTCCTAATCCAATTCCAGTCATTTCAAATCTCCTTAGTTGTTTTCTTTGCTTGATGAAGGCCAATAATTTGACCTTGCTAAAACGGAGACTTTTTCATCAGCCAGTGTACTTGCTTTCTCCTAAGGGATTGCATCTGTCACATTTATCTATTAGGCTATGTGAAGGTTACTTTAATATTTGCATACATTTGTTCCAGTAATCTGTGAATCCATTTAACAAATGTTGAATTAAAGTCTCTTAAATATGATCAGCACCGTATGCAGCGGGGGTGTAGAAACCAACTGACGACGGCTTTAAACCCGGATCCTCAGATCTGAAAATCAACAACCTGGATCCTTAGCCACCTGAGCCACCACTTACACAGCTTACATTTAGTGTATTCTTGTAACAATAGTTCCTCTTGAAAGTAGGTCAAGCACACAATCCTGGTTTTATTCATCTCAGTCATCTTAGTATCCGCATTAAACTTGCCATTATCACACACAGCTGAGTAATTAACCTGTGATTATAGGAAGCCATTAGGGTCAAACTTGGTCATGTGGTTAATTTGCATTAAAAATAGTAATGTGTTAAAATTTCTAGATTAATCACATGTGCTAACACATTAATATTGATAGCCCAAATTGTAATGTGATGTAATGTAATGAATGTACAGTACTCGTCACTTATACTTTTTCAAGAAAGCTTCAACTGTAATTATTAGAGGCCATCCTGATGTTTGAATGAGTGTGCCTAGCTTTCCTCTGTTTACTATACCACCTAAATTAGTTGATGCAGTAGACTTATGATGCAATGGCTGAGTCAGATATATTCATGAAATATTCTGTAGAAGCTGATTATGTTTTAATACAGCCTTCAGGCCTAGATGTAAAAGAAATAAAATGACTTGGGCAGGAAAATGGTGGAGATTGGTTCAATTACCTGCTAAATGTTTTTGCAGCTTCGTGGTAACTGGAGAGACGTGGAATTGTGAGAAAAAAATGTTCAGATTATTGCCCGAGGTTGCCTAGGAGAATCATTATGTGTCATTTATACCTTGAGTTCCTTGCAGTGGCATTTACAGATTATTGAAATAAATGCATACAAACAGCAAAAAATGGCCCTCTTGAAGTAATAGATGAATGTGCCAGATGCAATTCTTTTAGAATATATAGAAGATTAAGGATGTATGTAGACATGCTGTCATTGTATATAGAGGGTAAGACAGAAATGTGTGCTATAAAGAGGTAGTGTACATGGTGAATAGTGTACACTATTTTTAATGGCAAAAATACACCAAGGTTTTGAGACAGTAAAGCAAAGATATTTGCATTGATATTTTTTTAAAAATAAACTCAATAACTAAATCACTAAATTGTGAGCCCTTTAAGATGGGTACATCCACCTAAACTTTAAGGGCCAAGTTTTCTCTTAGAGACCCATGGAAGTTAGAGGGGTTTTGCAAATGCAAGTTTGAGCCAAAAACAGACATATTAGTCACCATGAGACCTTGGGTTGATTTCATATGGAATGAGTCTGTAGTAAGATGCTATAGCACCTCACTCACGCATTATCAATGCTGCATCCCGGAAAAAAACACAATAATCGCTTACGTCTTGTGTGTTTGATTTGTACACAGGCTGAGGAGGCGAGATCACTCAGGTACGAGCTGCGCGTCAGCCTGTTTGACAAAAGTCTCCATCGCTTTTTTGGAAGGACATGGAAAAGTGAACCACATCAAGCCACTAAGCGAAATCAGGAACAACCCAGCAAAGTGCATTTTAATGAGGTATGAAATCTATAATATCTACAGCGTGTCAGGTTGTAGCCCATTATTTGGGTGAATAAATAAAAAATAATGTTCTGTGTAGGGATGGGAATCACCAGGGACCACTGACACGATATTAACAAGATATCTAGGTAACTGCTTAAATTTATGTGTATACACACTATATGGCCAAAAGTATTTGCACACCTGCCTTCACATGCATATGAACCCATAATCTGTAGGGTTTAATATGAAGTTGGCCCACTCGTTGCAGCTATAACAACTTCAACTCTTCAGCGCATTTGTGAGGTCAGTCACTTTGGTTGGATGTGAAGGCCTGGCTTGCAGTTTCAGCTCTAATTCATCCCAAAGTGTTCTATAAGGTTGAGGTTAGGACTCGGTGCAGGCCAGTCAAGTTCTTCCACATCAAATTCGTTCATCTATGTCTTTATGGACCTTGCTTTGTGCACTGGTACGCAGTCATGTTGAAAAAGGAAGGGGGCATCCCCAACATTTTGGCAATGTACCGTAGTATGTACAGTATATAAAATTTTATTACAACAAAACCAACTTAGAAAACTATTTGCCTATGTCAAACAGGAATCAAAAAATTAAAGAAATGTGTGTGGGTATATACAAAATGCATAATTTTAAGGATTGCAAAACGGAACTGAATCGATTTTTCCCCATCGCTACCACTGTATAGTGCATTACAAAGCTTTAGGTCACAGGTGTCAGACCTTATCCAAAAAGGGCGGCTGTGTGTACTGGCTTTCATTCCAACCAAGCAAATGCCACACCTGAGAGTCTATCAAATGCCAAGAAGGACTAATTAAACAGGTGGAATCAGGTGTGGCTTCTGCTTGGTTGGAATGAAATCCTGCACCCACACCAGTCCTTTCTGGATGGTGTTCAACACCCCTGCTTTAGGTATTTGATAGAACACACTGCCTTTTCCACGTAGATTTATCTTTTTTATTTTTCCAATAAAATACAAAGGTGATTATTTCTTAGGTGTTTTTATCACTTTTTCTTACTAGTACTATCCTGAACCTATTTCCTGGCGGTAAAAAATGTGTTTAAACACAAATGCCCATCCTGAACATAATTGTTTTTATGTCAAACATGATATATTGATCATTGAATGATGCATTAAAAAGCAGTAAGACCTGTTTGGAAAAAGTAAAGTATATTTCCCAATTGATCATTACTAACAGAATGTAAAAAGCAGTTTTTTTTTCTTGTTACCGATAATTAATAATTGCATCTTGGTAAACACAAAGTCTCAGAGCATGGACAATCCTAGTATCAGTGATTTAATTTGCGTACCCTTTAATGTAATCTCTGCAGCTAAAAACAAACAAATCCTCAAAATTCATCTAATCAAATACATCCTGAAGATTCATAGCTTTGTGTTGGCGTTATGGATGTGACATTAAACAGAACAGACAAACCTTTGTAATAAAGTACTTTTTTTTTTTGATCTTTAAAGATGGTTGTAGAAAACATTACATGTCTACCTTGCAAGAGACATAAATGAACACACAAAGTAGAAAATGTTTCAAATTTTCACCTTATGGCTTGGTTTAGTTATGTCATGTTTTGCACTTTTTGACACTCAGCGTTGGAAAGGACTTTTCATTTATAAGCAAAAGTTTAGTCAATATGTATGCAGATGTAGTATTTTTGTATATCAGTATAGTTTGGGATGAACCATAGGAATTATGTCTATTTTTCCCCAATGGTAAGGTTGACCTTTGCATGGAATTGGCAATTATCTTTTGTGTAGTAACAGCTTACACGTGGACTGGCATGGTGGTCGCACCACTTAAATGGATCTAAAAACATGCAAAATCATTAAAATGGTGAAACGATTTTGTAAAAGGTCTCCGCTGTCATTACTTTGTAGGAGAGGTACAGCTGTAACATACTCACTTGGAGACTTTCTGTGGTTTTTATTTTTTATTTTATTTTCTTTAACAAAATGAAAAGCTGCATTTTTTGGCCTGTTAACTTTAAGAGAAATTAATCAATCCCACTCACTGTTCAATCCATGACTAGAAGTTATTCAGTTCCATTATTTCCTTTGTGGTCCATGTCTGAGTTCCAATCTGACCTTTAGATTCCTCCAGCTGATTAGTGGTTTGCATCTTGTATTATGGACTCTACATTTCTGCTTTTGAACTCTTCTTTGCACTGTGGATTGTGATTCCTTCACCCCTGTCCTGTCATGGTGTTGTCACTGCTCCCCACCGCCCCCTGTTGTTTGCCTTGGCTGACCTGTCTGGTTGTTAGTATAGCAGTGGTTGCTTTCTTTTTCAAGACTTCGAATTGATGTAATTGCTACTATGTCCAGTGCAATGGCTCTGTCTGGTTTCTCTCTTTTTTTTTTTTTGCAGCATAAAAATGGCTTACTTTTCCCTTTATTCTGCTCTCTGGTCTTTATGTTGGTTTAACTATCTATACCTAAACCCATTTGACAGCGAACGCCACAGCTTCAAAATGTAAACTACTTACGCTAACTGCCAGGCCAGCACTGCCAGTCACTGTTAGTTAGTTCTACCAATTGCAGTGTTGGTGGAGCAAAATAATTGTTGGTTACGTAAAGAAACATATCATAATCTGTTGATGATAAATGGTAATTGATAATAATACACTCGAGGTCATGCAGTTTTTCTGGATATCAGCACAGCTATGATGCACGATGAACGCATTACAGCCGTCCTGACAACCAACACAACAGCACTCCACACACATCTCGTGTGATATTGCTTAATTATCAACTTCATTAATGCTTTTTTTTCATGATAATGTGTCTCAGTTAAGTGCCTCAAAGGGATTGTAGTAACTAAGAGTCTTTTTCGTTCCTGACATTAAGCATGAAAGCCCCAGAACGCGTGTGAGGTTTATTGTCCACATCATGGTCTGCGGGTGAAATCATGTCTAACCAGAACTACATGCGCCTATTCATTTGCTGGATATCTTCAGCTCTGTGCTCGTAGACTCTGAGCCGAAATCAGAACACAGCAGCGGTTCTGCTACGAGCAACAGAGGCAGCGGGGGGATGACTGCGTGAGATTGCAGAAGAGCTGTCAGCCATGATGGATGTGTTTTAATATACGCCTCGCAGAAAGACTCCCAACAGAAAGAGTGATTAGGCGAGAAAAAGAGATAGTATTAAAGCAGTGCTTTCCCTCTGGCCTGCCTCTAAGCAAGGAAGCCTATGACAAAACAAATGTTTGTGAGACGCATTAGAGTTGGTGGTTGAAAGTTAATTACCAAACCTCACGGTGATACAAGCTTATTTTGCCACAACAGAGGTTTCGCAGAACTAAGTGCAGATTGAAAATATTCAATTCGTACACCTTATGCTGGTACTAATTGAATTCCCTGGTCAAAATGATCATGGATTTGCAAGCAATGCTTATTTGCAAGTTTTTTTTATTCCCTGTAACGCTAAATTCCAACTCATCTGTAATGTAATGTAAGCCGTGTGCTGTGAATCTGACACTTAATCCTGAACGGTCTCTGTGCAGTCCAATGTATCTTCGCCCCTGACGATTATCGTCTAAAGCCCTGTCTCACGAGAGGGTGTTGGCTTTACACAGACTGCTCGTGTTTCCAGGATGTGACACGCCGGCTGCATGCGTGTTGTTTCCGCCTTTTAAACCCTCATGAATCACTGGTTTTCCTAACAAGCGCTTGGAAAAGGTGCCTCTTTTTGCACCCGTGCTTCACAAGTTTCTGACCAACAGAGGGTGCTGTGGTATCACAGCACAACTTTCTTTGTAGTTCAATGTTTTACTCCTCTGATAGAGTAGGTGCACTTACTCAAGTGTTTCTCTAGGCTCTAGAATTTAGCCACATCTTTTCTCAGGATAATCTCTATTCACCGATTACCATTGATTACTACAACCAGTAAATTTCTATACTTTCGCCACTACATTGAAAATAAATGAATATGTGGGTGTTTGGATAAAAGAGTACACAAATTTGCATGAAAAATATTAAGTTTTTCATCAAAATGTAATTTCATTGCTTATACTAAACTCAATTTAGATACATAAACTTATTTAAAGTCTAGAGTTACTTAAGTTTTTTTTTTTTTTGGATGGAATCTTGAGGGCAATCTTAATGTTGAATTGTGTCAAGAAACTTTTATTTATTCATTATCTACACTGCTTATTCTGGGGGATGAAGTGAGGGTGGGGTCTGGAATAGGCTGTAGCGTATTTTAGGGGACCCAGGGGACAAGGCAGGGCACACCCTGAATGGGGTGCCAGCCAATAGCAGAACACACACACATACACACACACATCCAATTGGACAACACGGACAATTTTAATAAACCACTAATCAACCTACTGTGCATGTCTTTGGAATGGTGGAGGAACCACAGGAAGCCCTTAAACCCTTTTTTTTCAGTAATTTTGAGAACTATAACAAAATTTGTTAGAATCTGTTTTATCCAAAAAAAAAACTAACAAAAAGCAGCATGTTAAAAAAATTAAAAAAGTAATGAACTCGAATTTATTATGAACTTGAGTGGTGTACCTGGGAGTAAGGAACTGTCAGAGTCTGAATTCAAGGATTAAACATAATCATGTTCAAAAATAATAATAATAACAATAATACTTTTATAAAAAAAAAAATTAAAGATTGCCACACTTTTCGCAAATTAAATGTAAATACAAGTATGACACACTAAACAGACACAGATATTGCGGCATTGTGATTCAACCCTGCTAAACACTAACCCTAAGCATGCAAGGAAAGTTCTCCATCATTCTCTGCCAGGAAATAGACCTCACTCTCATTCACACTGGGGGATTTTCCTGTAGCTAATCCACCTAGTGAAAGGTTTTTTTTGGAGATAGAAAGAAAAAAAAAAAAACTGGTGGAAACTCATGTGGAAATGCAAAACACTACACAGTGAGGGGTAACGTGTGCTCAGAATCGACTGGTAAGTGTGAGGTCCCCTGCTACATGCTGTGCAGTGATTTGAAGAAGCTATCAAGTACAAATACTTGTTGGTTTTAATAGTTGTTGAATTACCTGTAGTATGTAAATTGTATTTTTTTTTTTATGAAAAGTAGTGCACATTAATCAAATTGAAATGATCACAAAGTCTTAATCTGTGGAAAAAAATAAGGAAAATCTGACATTTCACATATTGATGAACTAACTCGAAGATTTCCTGCAGCTTTTAAGGTGGAATGTTGTCTTGCATGTTACTCAATGCATGATGTTGTGAATCCATCACCACGTCTTAAGGTATAATTGACCATTTCATTTGTTGTTATCAGTTCTCTTACATAATATACACTTTACTGATGTGCTTTTATACACCAATCAGCCATAACCTTATAGCGCAAAACATTAAGCCTAATATTGTGTAGGTTGTCCTTGTGTACCCTTGGGGCATGACTCCATATGGAGGTCTGCTTTGGCATCTGGCAGCAGTGGATCCTATGGGTGCTGTGGGTTGAGGGATGGAGCCTCCATGGGTCGGACTAGGATGTCTGGTACTCCATGGTTGCTCGGTGGATGGAGATCTGGGGAAATGAAAGGCCGTATTAACAACCTTGAATGCAGGCTGTGATGCACTGTGCCTTCTGATGTCTTTCTATCATGGCTAGCATGAATTTTATTCAGCAATTTGTGCTACATTGGCATTTGGGCATTGGTGGTTTGTCTGCCATTCAAAAGGCCCGGGTTTTATTCCCAGCCAATGCCCTAACCCCAGCCACTGGATGCAGTGCTGGTCCCAAGCCCGGATAAAATGGGAGGGTTGCATCAGGAAGGGCATCCGGTGTAAAATCTGTGCCAAATTGTGCAGACTGGATGGTCAGTTGAAAGACTAACAAAAAATTGCTATACTGGCTTTTATGTTTTTATTCCCCACAGGCATAAATAAGCCTTGGGTGCCCTGATTCTGTCACCAGTTCACTCGTATATTAACACTCGAATCAGTGTTATTCAGTTCCCGAATTATTATCGAATTCGGTGTTGTTAATATTGTTAATGTACTGTGTGTTTTTCAACCAGATTGTACAAATAGTCTTTCCTCTCACTTGGAGGAAAAATGGGTGGGATGTCATTTTAGGGCACTATAGTAGCCCTACACTGTCACCCACTTTACTGTCACCTACCATCTTTCTTGATGAGAAATTGTGACGTTTGTCAAGTTGATTGATCAATGTAAAATCCACATGAATTCAAACACAGGGTTCATTACAAAAATTCGATCTGTATCTGATTTAGGACTTATAAAAGTAACCTGAATTAAATAGAAAAGATCAGATTGTATTAGATTCGTGCTGTTCATACAGATTTCAAGTCCGATTTTAGCCCTTGATTAGAGGATGGCTTTAACCACTTCTTACCAGTATGCTGTAAGGAGCCCTATGTGTTTGTCTGATGCTGATCCTTTTATGTTTTTTTTAAACATTTTTTGTACGCTTTTCACCCAATCACACTTGGAATGCACACCTTTACCCATATGAATGCAAAAATGCACTCATCTCTGTCATGAATTTTGGGATGACAGTAAGTCGCCTTCGTCTTTCATCCAAGCTGGAAGACTATCTTCAATTATATATGTGCTGGGCCAGCAAACTTCTTACAAGATCAATAATTCAGCTCCCATGAGGGTAAACATCCCTGAGAGCAGGTGCTCCGTAAAGGTTTTCTTTTGGCACACAACACAGGGTGGAAACGGTGCAGGACTCTCCACAGGATGTGGGAAGATACAGAGTTTGGATACAGAACGAAGGACTACGATGATGGAATTTAGGATTCTAAATCTTTTCATGACTTGACTACCTTCTGAGTGTCTGTCCTCTTCTTGTCTGTCTCGGATACAATATATGCCAAACACAAACACTGTGTAACTTTATGTGGCTTTTGTGTGGATGTGTTAGTCCTTACCTGAATATAAATGTGATTGCACTCCTGCCAATGCTGGGAAGAATAGAGGATAAAGTGCATCGCCTGGAGAGTGCATACTTCACTCCACTTCCTCTCCTCAGCCCGTAGTTGGCCCCATCGAAGGATTATAGGCTCAAGACCGGGCTGTTTATTACTCTTTGTATTTGCTTTCTCTCCCAAATTTCCCACTAAATTCCCCATTTCCAGAGTGTTATAGTGAGTATTATCTTTTATAGTGAGTACTATATTTACTTCATAGGGTAGATTTCATGGATGTTTAAACAGAAACTAGATGATTTTCTGAGTTCATTCATTCATCTTTAGTAAGCATTTCACGTTGATCAGAAGCCTATTTCCGAAACGGGAATACATCCTATATGGGATAGCAGCACACACATTTGCGTGCTGCTCACACCTATGAGTAATTTATAGCTCTTCTAAACCAAATAGTGCAGTTTGCCTTGGCCTGCCAGTAAATGCAAACCCAGGGCTTATCTGTATGTTGCCTGTGTGTGTTTGCGTACACTACAATTGTGAAAATGGAAGTGTTTTCTCTAAAAGATCATCTGTCAGTACCAGTAGTGCACGTAAAATAGTGCAGATAATACTATTTATATTTGTATAGTACTAAAGCACCTTTTTTTATTTGATGTTAAAATTGAATTTGTGATTTATTATGCACAAGACCAAACATGAACATATTTTAATGTATGATAAAAATAGAGTTTTCACTTAAGCAAAGGTGCCAATAGTTTAATCTTTATTGAAAATACAGAGGTGTTCAATTCCACATTTTACCAGATGTTTATGATGTGGCTGAAACTAAAATGTCTGTCTACAATATTGGTAAGGGTCCTAGGTAGGGTTTGGTTATATCGTGTTTAAAACCCATTTAGGGTGTAATAGGAAGTGAATAGGAAGCATTTGGGATTTGCCTTAACTAGAAGATGAAGCACTTTAATTGGATCATCCGGGAGAGATGTAAGATCAGGCTAAATAGTGATAAGAAAACATTACTCTGGGTAAATAGATAAAGATGAATCTGAGTCATTAAATCGCTGTTTAACACAGCTTCAATTATTTAAATTGTTGGCTACTTAAAAAGGACTTTTGGAAGGGATGATATACTTTGATGGAGAAGCGATTCCAGCCAAAGGCATAAATCAGGACATTTCTGTGATGGCGGTGTTTGACCAATCAGTGATCTGCACTATTTTTAGCTCTGTGTGGCTCATGTGGTCCCTGGGCAAGAAGTGGAACCAAATACAAGCGAGGGTGTTTTAAGTGCGAAACAGTTTGCTTGGCAGTACAAATGGCACAACATGGATGAGTATTATGGGCAATTTGACAAGTCGAGCCATGTACTGTAGCATCACCCATGGAGCCATGTAACTTATCTAGTGTACATACTGGAATATCTTCCAGAGGTAGGAGGCAACTGGAGGAACTAGAGGAAATCCACATGGACAAAAAGAGGACAGCAGCCTGACCACATATTCTCTGAAGTCGGAAAATTTTTGTTGGCCTAAAGGTTAAGTCCTGTTAGTGTAGGTAAACTATGAAACAGATATGGGTTCCAAACGATTACATTACTTATGGTAATGGTAGCAGCAGGAGTATTAATAATATTAATAATAATAATAATAATAATAATAACTACAATTTTAGTAAACTAACTACAATATATGAAGCAACAGCAATCTAGGTTTCCTAACCAACATGGAAGAGTCTTTTTAAAAAATAATTAATTAATTATTTTCAATATTAAATATCTGTGGCAATGTTCTCTAAAACAAGTACTTACATTATGTAAGATACAGTAGAAGTTCCACAGGGGGAAAATCGCAGGCTCAGAGCTAATTATGTAATTAACATAAAGTCAACTCCATGTCACACTTAAATGTCTTAATTTTGGTTTAGCTGCTTCTCATTAAACAAACAAACAAACAAACAAACAAACAAAACCAGGCCATTTGGTTATACATTTTACTTGTTAGCTCACAAGCGATCCATTTTATTTATTTATTTTTTACCATTATTGGAAAACAAGGATTAGCTTCTGAGGATGGCGTTTATATTTAAGCTGATTTATAGATGACTTTATACAACAGTTAGTTCTGTTCAAGCAATCTGATTGGATAAGAGGTATTCAATGGGTGGTTATAATAGACGGTAACAACACTGGGACGTTTAACTAAATCTATGCATGTACTCTACGGGAGTAACCATTAATTGCCCTACTACTAAACTGCCAGCATGCCTGCCAAAACCCATTCAAAACCAGTCACTGAAGCACTTTTAGCAGGAAAACACATCTGATAACACTGTTATTATAAACAACATTTGTCTCTTTAATAATTGCTTCGAAGTCGTTCTGGATTGTGTGTAAACCATCCGGGTGGCTACAAAGCTAACTAGCTTCTAACACAAGACTGATTCCCAAGTCTCTCTAAACCACTAATGAAGGTCACTACTTATGTGTGTGGAACAACATAATTGTACAAACTAGCTACTAGCTTTCCATTTAACAATTTTTGGGATTTATCTCCAGAACCACAAAGTTAACAGAGCTGATATTCTAAAACGGGATAAGTGGAAGGATAAAGAGAAACGTATGAGTTTTACAGGACCGTCCACCACCTTCATGGTTTATTCTCATCACCTTTTTTTCACGCCTGTTGATTACGCTAACTTCCAGTTGCTAACTGCCAATCCCCAGCTCCTTCATTTACGGTTATTTACTTCCACCAGGCGCGGAAGGATATGTGTTGGTAAAGCAAAATACCTGCTTAAGTAAACAACAAATCATAATCTGTTGATAACAAATGGTGTTTGTGGAACTGTTGTAGAAATGCAACATAACCCCTGCTGTCATGCTGCTGCGCCCTCATGCCTATGACCGCATAACAGCCTTGTTGATATTCAAGTATAACAGCACTCCCGCTCGTGTGATATTGCTTAATTAACACCATCAATCTTCCAACCAGACCTTTTCTTCCGCTTGATGTTGTGTACTGAGGGCATATCAGTGATTATATTCGACATTGGAAATATTTACTTGATTAACTAAATCTCTAAAAGTCTTTCAATGCTTCAGACACACAGACACAGATATGTCCAGGATAGATTTGTCTGTTATGGGTCCAAGAACAACTATTTTGAAGTATTTTTTGTTCCTCTGACAGTAATATTTCTTTAATTTCTTCACAAACCAGACCAGTAACCTAGGAAGATTGTCATGTTTACAATTTTCCAATGTAGTACGCCCAATGAAACAGTTGCCTCCTGTCAATATAGATGAGGCACCAGGTGTTTGTGTGTGTGTGTGTGGTGATGATGCTTAGTAATGGCCTGAGTCTGGGCAACGCACGCTGGCCGTCAGCAGCTTTTCTGTCTCATTAACCTGCGGCTCTATCTAGCTTTTCAACTTGGTGCAAGCACTCTCAGGCTATCAGCGGACCAAAACTGGATCATGTATTGTTGTTTAAGAGGCAGTGGCAAAAAGAACTAACTCTCACGTTCATTAAAACACCATTTAGACTAATTAGACATCTGGATTATAACTTCCTCATACGAGAATTGAATGTAGTTTCTCAGCATTTATATACGTGCCATGATAACCGTAGTACTTATTTGACCGGAAGGAGGTTAGTGAGGGGGTCATGTTATGAAATTTTAAAGTTTTATTTTTCACAGTACAGCTAGTTTTCAACTCCTCAGTTAAAAACTGGACTGGTTTGGTGCAATGCATTTCTTTTTTCACACTGCAATGAGCATAACTTATTATTCTTATTCTTATTATTAATTTTATATATATGAAGCTTTTTTGTCTTCTGGATAGAGCTGTTGCGAGTGTAGTGTTCAGCATGTGGCACTGCATGTAGTTTGTTGATATACAATATCTAAACTTCTTAACATTTGCAATCCCTTGGCAATGGCAGAATGTGCTGCATTTCCTGTTTGCAAGACTGAAGTGACCTGAAGTACTAATGTGGGTGTCTGGTGTATAGGACAAGGCCATCTTTTTTTTTTATTATTATTATTTTTCTTTTTATTTGAACACCATGAATCGTGAACCTCTTCAATTCCTGTTAAACAAAACCAAGGTCTAAGCTTTCAAGGCCTCTGGCATGCGAACAGAAATACCAAAAGCAAAGTAAATACGGGCCTACAGCAGTCAACACAGCTCCTCACAAAGCAATCAGAGCCATGCTGCTCGCAAACACACAGTTTTTTTTTTTTTCCCCCACAAAAATGTGGATATTATGCAGTTTGCTCCGCCTGGATTGACCACTGCAGCACAATGACTGCGTTTATGACTAATATGATAAAATATACAATACCCATAATCATGATACATTCATCAGGCAATAAATAAAACATGATGGGGCATACTGTTACAGTGACTATTTCTTAAAACATTGTTTTATGGAATGCTAGCAATTCCATTTATTTAATTCATTCATGAACATGCTGTAATGCATACTCGGGGATGCTCATGATAAGGATCTTTTTTTTATTTTTTTTTAATTAAAACTGATTGCCTAATAATGTTTGTTCTACATACTATTTCTCGTTATTGTAATTTAATAATTTAGCGTATTATTTTGTAGCTGTTTCTCGCACTTACCGAAGACACGCAGAGTAGGCAAATTGCTGTTTCCAAATTGCCCATAGTGTGTGTCTGCTCTTGGGCTCTGTGATGTAGGGTCGCGGGGAGCCTGGAGCCTATCCTTGGAGACTTGGGGCACAAGGCGGGGTATACCCTGGACAGGGTGCCAATCCATTGCAAGGCACACATAAATACACTCCCTCACACATTATGGGCAATTTGGGAATGCCAATTAGCCTAATCTGCAGGTCTTTGGACTGTGGGAAGAAACCGAAGTACCCAGAGGAAACCCACCAAGCATGAAAAGAACATGCAAACTCCAAGCACACAGAGTCGGGAATCGAGCCTGGCCGGGAATCAAACCCGGACCCTGGAGGTGCAAGACGACAGTGCTAACCACTACACCACTGTGTTGCCAGTCCCAAGGCAATCTTATCTTATTTAAAGTTTGTTTACCTAGCATAGTCAGAATTTTGTTAACAACCTCTCTGGCAAGTATTACTTCTCTTAAACATGCTTGTAGTCAGCTAAGAGTCTTTAAAATCATGTTTGAGGAAATTTACCCATGTGTTCTTGCAAAGGTCTTCTAGTTCTATGAGATCCCTGGGCCGTCATGCATGTACTACCAGTCAAATACTTACTTTGCCACTGGCTGCAACACAAGTCCAAAGCATGATCAATCCACCTGCTCAAAATTTGAAGGTTTTCTATTTATTTATTTTTTGCATTTATTTTTAAAGTTCTGCATCCCTTTTTGCTTCAAAAATAACTTTGTTTATTGATGGAAAAACAGGACTTGTTTCTCTATTTCATCATGCTGGTTGTTCACCACCATCCCGGAATCTGCTAAATATTGGTGATGGTCTTTTACAGTGATACAAGAGTTTTGATTTGCCTGTCTAGAAATCCTATGGTCAGGATTTTTGGTTATCCGGACCTCATCTTAGCCTCCACCTTCCTTGTTAACTTCCATTGCTAGGAAGCTGCTTAGAGAAGCCAATGGCTGCTAGTTGTTGGGATTGAAGGAGTCATAATATTTATAAAGATTAGAAAATTGCATCATCTCAACTTTCCTAACGATTATAAGCTAACAAGCTAATTAAGGTCTGAAACCTTTGTAAATGTCATCTAAGCACTCAAAATCTCTTGGGGTGCCCAAACCTTTGCTTGGTGCTCTTTTCCATTTTTCTACTCCTAAATTGTACAAAATAAAGGTAATACACTAATCCTGGTCGAAAATAATGATTCATCTTTTTTTCTATCTTTAATTTTATATCCTTTGGAGATCCGTTCATCTTCTACCCACTTAACTATTTACAGGAACAGAAATTTTGACTGGATGAACATATTTTGCATCCCACTAAGTGATTGCAGTACAGATCTGAATGCTTGTAAAGGGGGAAATTTTACTGCTACTATTTGGTGTCTTCCCAGATGACACTCAGTTAAATTTAAGCAGATGAATGACACCAAGGCGTACCAGTAAAATTCCCCTTTTTACAAGCATTCAGACCTGTACTGGATTCACTTAGTGGCATGCAAAATATGTTCATCTGGTCAACATTTTTGTTTCTGTTGCATCATTTAAAATGATGTTATCATACGTACAGTAGGATGAACTACCATGTATTGTTGTCTTGTCTTTACTCAACATAACCATACTGTTTTAACTGTTATTTAAGACAGTGTCGTCCAACATGCCCCTGCATTTCTTCAATTACCCCGCCACCGATGGTACAGCTTTTAAATAATCCCCCTCTCTCTTTCCGTCTCTCTCGTCATGATGGCAAAACTGCCTGTGCTGCACTAAATGACATTTTAATGCATCCCCATTAGTATGCTGTGCAGCAACCTTTTTTAATGCTTTCTCCAATTTGTTGATAGCATTGTTATGAAAAGTCTTTTCATTTAAAACTAAGCATATGCCATCACTGGCAGTAGGTTTCCAAGCCATTTGTTTACCTTTTGATGGAAGGGGTTAGCGGCATTAAGAAGTCACACTTAGACTTCTAATGACAAAACAAGCATGGCTTCGACTTAGAATAGAATGTTATATTTTCTTGGAGAGCATCATTACAATGAGACCAGAAAGAAAAAAAAAAACATTGCACTTTTATTATTAGGGTACTGACTCAGTTGCTGTGATGCACGCAACCTAATACTCCATTAAAAATCCAATATATCGCATCTAAAAGGAAACATTTTGTGTTACTAGTTTATTTTATATAGATCATTGAGACCAGATGGATGGTGGGATAGATAATTTTTTTTTTTCTTGTGCAGTTATTCCGGACCAATGACCTCAACTTTGGAAGATGAGTATAAGTAAAGGCATTTTACAAGTGGGAATTTTGTTATTTTTGACAAACGGCGCACTTTATCTGTTGTTTATTTTTTATTAATGTTTTTTTTTTTATGCACGTGAAACATTGAGCAGCTTTACTGCTCTTACAGCTTATTTTTCTCACTGTCCACTCTGTAGTCAGGCAACAAAAACAGTTTGCTAAGACGTAAATAATTTAAGATTTATTTAAACTACACACAGTGGGATTACAAAGCTGTATGCACAAAGGCGCTTCTTATTGTGGTATTGGAAACACATTCAATCTGAATAATTTTCAATCAGGTTTTACGTATGCCTTAGCCAAATCCATGTAAACTCTTTTTTTTTTTTTCCACAAATACTGACATTTAATCCCAGTTAACACTCCCTGTCTTAGGTCAGTTAGGATCACTGCTTTATTTTAAGAATGTGAAATGTTAGAGTAATAGTAAAGAGCAAGATTTATTTTAGCTTTTATTTATTTCATCACGTTCCCAGTGGGTCAGAAGTTTACATACACTTAGTTAGTATTTGGTAACATTGCCTTTAAATTGTGTGAATCGGGTTGAATGTTTTGGGTGACCTTCCGCATTCTCCTACCAATAAGATGCCGGAATTTTAGCCCGTTTCCTCCTGACAGAGCTGGTGTTACTGGGTCAGGTTTTAGGCCTCCTGGCCCGTGCATACTTTTTCAGTTCTGCTCATAAATTCTCTATTGGATTGACGTCAGGGCAAGTTCAATACCTCAACCTTGTTTTGCTTAAGCTATTTGCTACAACTTTGGACATCTGCTTGGAGTCTTTGTCTATTTGGAAGACCCATTTGCAACCAAGCTTTAACTTCCTGGTTGATGTCTTAAGATGTTGCTTCAATATATTCACATAATCTTCCTTTCTCATGATGCGAAGTGCACCAGTCCCTCCTGGAGCAAAACCCCCCACTCACAACATGATGCTACCACTTCTGTGCTTTATGGTTGGGAAGGTGTTCTTTACCTTGTAAGCCTTAACGCTTTTTTCTTCAGAAATAACAATGGTCATTATGGCCAAACAGCCAGACCAGAGGAAATTTCACCAAAAATTAAGATCATTGTCCTGTGTGCATCCGCAAACCATTGTCTGGCTTTTTATGGTGGATTTGGAGCAGTGAATCCTTCCTCGCTGAGCAGCCTTTCAGATTACAGTATGTCAATATCAGGGTTGTTTTACTGTGGATGTGGATCAAGTGTCTTCATTAGGTCCTAAGTATTTTTTGTACAAATGATTATGTACCTTAAGGCATTTGGAAGTTGCTCTCCAAGATGAACCAGACTTCTGGACCACCTGGCTTCTTTTGATTTTCCCATGGTGTCAAAGAGACACACTAAGTTCGATGGTAGGCCTTAAAATACATCCACAGGTAAACCTCAGATTGACTCAAATGATGTGAAGTAATGTACAGTACAGTATCTATACGCAAGTCTGTGAAAGATTCTAAGTCATCCAGGTGAGGTTATCTGGAAGTTGAGTCATGTCACCTGGTCTTCTTTCTTGTTAGCTGAAAACATTTTACTACTCATCCAAAGTAGCTTGTTCTGAAGAATTTGTTGGACAAATTACTTGTCAAGTATACTTTAACATGAAATCTTTGGAGTGGTTAAAAAAAAAAAAATCATTTTATTGACTTTAACCTAAGTGTATGTAAATCTTTAACTAAATTGTCACTATATTGCAACCCACTTTTAACATGCATATAAATGCAGACTAATATAAACAGCGTGCAAAATTTCACCAAGTAAGTTTGATAAATTTTTGCGGACTTTGTAACCTAGCAGACTGATATCAAGATTATATATACAATATTTTACCCAGTGTAGTGTCATAGCAGCTGTTCCACTTGTGCATCTGTGCCAATACATCTGTATGCCGTGGGTAGTTTCATTTGAAGCTATCGGTGGCACAGATGATGAATTTGAAGCTTTAGTTTGTGTGTTAGAATTCTGCCTCACACTTAATCAACCTGATTTAGCCTATGTGGTAAGTCTACTTTGCGAATAAAACACAAGTGCTCCATCACCAAGGATGTTTTAGAAACACAAAAAAGGCTACTTAAAGGCTTATTAAAGCATCTAACAAAATATGATGCAAATGCAAAGCGAGGTGGTTGGAATGCTTTTTTTTTTTTAATGAGCAAATCTAGAGCAGATTGCAGATGCCTATAGTGGACATTTAATTACACATCGTCTTAGAACTCCAGCATTATGCTAAATGGGAAATGAAGTGAATCGAAGAAGCTTAGCATATATTTTGTGTTGCAGTAGTTTGTAGAATGTAATACTTGTGTCACGTTGAGTTAAAATCAGTTTTAATTTTGTTAAAAGACCATTCAATTTGCTAGGAAGAAATGTGATGTGCTCCAGCTCTTACTTCAGTAATGCTGTTATTCTTCAGCCTGTTAGACATTCATTCATTCATTTTATGCATTTATTCATTCATTCTGAATGGTTACTTTTGACAGGTCCAATCACCTAATTCAAAGTTTGGCAGTGACACACGCACCACCTAATTTCTCAACTCTATAAAGTAGAGCAATGGATGGAAAGGACCTTCAGCTTTAGATAAATGACTCAAAGGGTGAAAGAAACAAAGTTTGGTTCAGGGGAAAAAAAAGAGTTATAAAAAGTTAAATTACAATGCCAACTTTGAAAACTTGAAAATCTTAGACCTAACTTTTTAAAGAGAGTACATTAACTATATTTATTTGATCTGTTTTATTTGTAGCTACACATCTGCCCATCTAAAGACTTGGCAAGTTCACTGCCATTCATCTTATACCTTACATATCTTTTAGTTATCACTTTTTAAACATGAGTATACGTGAGTGGCAGTATTTAACCTGCAGCTTTATTACAGAATAATTATTTGCATAGCAGCAAATTCTAACTGCGATTGTAGTTCGAGTGACTTAGGATATAGAAAGCCGGGTGCCATTGGGCAGTACTCTGCACTCACCCCATAGTAGGCTGCATCATTGAATGTTTTTTTCTATAACATCTTGTTCACCGTGGATTATTTCTAATAAATATTTTAAGCATTAAAATTGTGTTTCCACTTGCACTTTCTCCTGTGCAATAGACCCTAGTCTTTTATTTAGTTCTTTATTTTTCCAGCACTGCATGCTTGTGCTGTCCAACAAAATGTTCAAAGCAGCTTACAATCTTACACCCACCCACCCATACACACAGGATTATAAAGTGCTGAGCAAATCACTAATGTTTTGAGAAGAAGCTGCCAGGGTTAAGTATTTCCGTCTCAAATTGGAGACCAAATTACAAAGACTTGATGGCCAACAGGAACCCATAGCTTTATCACACTCTTGTTGCTATTGAGCTATGAACAGATAATATTTATTTATTGAATTAATTAATTTTAATGAAACAAAAAATAAACCAAGCTCACTATTTCAAACCTTGGGCCAATTGGAAATCTGAGAACATGGGGAAATTCTGGACAGATTAGATGACATGTACTCTAAACCTAAAAAGACAATAAATGAGGGAGACATGTAAATGACATCATATCCTAGGATTTATTATTATTATTATTATTATTATTTTTTAATACATGGCCATACACAAAACAAGCCTTATGATATTTATTTATTTATTTATTTTTATTATATTTTCCCAGAATAGTGATTTATATATAAGGGAAAGATATGATATTATATA
>JAOVVB010000032.1:8698708-8722343 GCA_028570985.1 Heterobranchus longifilis
ATTATCAAAGCTTTCCGAAGTTCTCAAGATTTTTCTAATTAAGGAAATAATTTATTTTTCCGATCATTTCTGACACCACATGAATGCAGTATTTAAATTTTTACTAGCGATCATGTGTGTTGATGAATCTGATGCTTATTACAAATGTGTCATCATAGCCCCAGAGAACAAATATTTCAATTGACAGTTCAGGCATTTAAGTGGCACCGAAATGAGTTTTGGTCCGGTACATACCGGTTATATAGGTACCGGTGCCGTATTGGAACCGGTTTTCGGTACCCAACTCTAGTAGTAATGCTCTTATTGTCACTTCAGTATTAAATATAGCTGTGATTTCTACTGTTGATTACTATTATGATTTTTTCTGCATTCAAATTTAGTTTGAAGAAATCTGAGAATTGAATTTAACTATGAAATCGAATAAAAAATGGGATTTTATGAAATTTGTATGTCAAGTTTTTATACAGTATGTGTAATGTTTAAAAGTGACATTTAAAAGTGACAATAAATCATGCACATTACAGTGTGAGACGCAGTGTCTCTGCATAAGTCTAACATGCTCATCAAGTATTCAGTGTCTAGCGTGATAAATGAGGCTTGAATGTGCAGCATAAGTATATAAGTTGGCACCCGGGGCAGTGTCGTACCAACATCTATAACTAAGGGAATGAATGAATGACTGAATGAGACAATTTTTTCCTCTGACTGTCTTCATTTATTTTGTACAGTACCTAATAGTCATTTTAAATCTTGCTTTGTGCAACCATCACTGAATTGTAAAGTTTCTGCAATAAGGTAGTGGAGTTTAATTTAAGTTCTTCATGGAAACATTCTAAATTTGTTTTTTTGTTGTTGTTTTTTTTCCTCCACCTAACTTGTTCAATAGTCTTAAACTTCAAAAGTCTAAAACACAGCATGCATAAGTCTTATTGGCTCCTGGGATCATTGCATAGGCTTTTGGATTGACTAACTAAGGAAGTCACTCTGAACATAAACTTCAGGCAGTGTCCATTATGGACTATGGTGTTCACTTTTATATTAGACGACTTGAGGATTTGTGTGTGCTCTATTATGTGGAGGAGATAATCAGGACTCTGCTGCTATCTTCTGCACACAGCAGTGTGGCTGGGAACAATGCCTCATCAGCAGCTTGCTGGCAGGAAAGTTTTTTTTTTGGTGTGTGGGGGGGTACAAAAGTTGTACATTTTTGTCATCTAGGGATGGTACTGAAAATATAGAACTTTAGGAGGTACTTTTTGTGGGGGAAAAAGAAGCACAGGAAGATACAAGTGCAGATCTTCATTTATAGAACTAGATTATAATCTGGGATCAGGACTAGGATAAAGCAAGTGTACAGTAAGTAAACAATAAACACAGTACAAACTGGAACTTAAACACACACTGTGGCACAAAATTAGAGTCACCCAGGACATGTAATATGCAGACGGTGATAAGAGCATTTCTGTGCCTCACTGGCATCTGTACATTTGTCTGGATTTATTAAAATAAATCCATTTTAAACTTACCAAAGAAAGCGAGGTAAAGAAATATCTATTTCTTTCTGTGTAAGGACCAGTGGTACAGCTAATTAGACCAAAATGCTGCAGCACTTTGGAGCAATGGAAAAAGGTCATGTTGTCTAATGAGTTTAGATTGACCCTATTCCAGAAAGATCAGTGCATCAGGGTAAGAAGGGAAGCACGTAAATCGACGTACCCATCATGCATAGTGCCCACTGTACACGTCTGTAGAGGCAGTGCGGTTGCTTAAGTTGGTCGAGTCTAGGCTCAACAATGTTACGTGGCAATAATTTTTTCTTCTCTGATGGCACTGGCATATTCCATGACTCACACTGTAAAAGGGTGGTGGGTGCATGCATGATCTCTATAATCGTGCTGTGTACAATCGTACACTAGGTTTTAATTTAGCACTATTTGAGTGTGTGCTGAAACAAACTAACTTTGTGTCTTAAATCTAATACATGCACTATTTTAGACTATTATTGGGCACTAAAACTAAGCTACGTCATAGTGTTTAGAATTTTAGAAACCTTTCACAGTGTCTTTAAATCTTCTGAAAGGTCTGTTTTGCATACTGTGAGATGCAGCTCTTTTTGTTTTTTTGTTTGTTTGTTTATTAGTTGTCATATTTTATATCCCTACAGAAACAATAATATATTACGTAATACCAGAAGTTTGAACACAAGTTTTGGATTTATTTTCTGCATTCTGGAACAATACTGGATTTGTTTCAAAACTATTAAATAACACATATGATATTAGGTAGTTAAGTAACAACAAAAAACAACCACCACCACTGTCAGTTGTTATTTTAAGACTTGAATGTCAGCTGTTCTGGAATAGATCTTGCAAGAACAGTATTGTCAAGTGCATTTGCAAAACCCATCAAACACCATGATGAAACTGGATCTCATGAAGACCATCCCAGGAAAACAAGACCAAAACTTACTGTACCTCAGCTGCAGAGGAGAAGTTCATTTAGAGTAACCGGCTTCAGAAGTCACTAATTAACAACACCTCAGATTAGAGTCGTTATGAAGGCTGTACAAAGCTAGGTAGCAGTCACATCTCGGTATCAAAGGAGATTACGGCATATTTTGAATGCCTTTAGAATTGTTTTACAATGTAGAAAGAAAGAAAAATCAGGAAACATCATGGAATTACGTAGAAGGTGCGTCCAAACTTTTGACTGGTACTGTGTGTATTGGATGAAGTAGATTAATATGAACTTCTGATTCGTCTTGCAGCTTGAACTGAGCAGTGGCATAAATGTAATGTAATAGTAAAGTAAAGACCTTCGTTTTGTTTATACTCTGGTACTGGCATCATATGAGCAACAGTCTGATCACATAGCTAGATGTTTTCTAACCAGGAGTATTGCGTGTCGCTCTTGAAAACACAGCGCTGAGAGTGCAGGCACAAGGATAAGGAAGTCTATATCAGTGTAGTGTCATTTGACTGAATACACACTGAAACGTGGGGTCTTGAACACAGATCTGTCAGGGTTGAGGTGACGTGCAGCTGTGTGTAGTACTTAAGCTTTACAGTAGATCTCTGAAATGGAAGAATGCTTCACATGAATGACGGCGTGCACTTGTTAATTCAGTGTCAAGAGACAAATAAACAAGAGCCACTTCCACCTGAAAGCACGGAAGAATCGACTTTAAAGGGAGGAAGTAAAGGAGATGAGAGGAATGGGTTTGGGAGCGCTCCCTTACTCCGTGTGTTAAGAGGAAGTGGTGTAGAGAATGAGCCCGTGCCCTCTGAGAGACTCATGAGTGGAGTGTTAATGTAGTGCTGCTGCTCCGCACTCAGTGCTGCTACTAATCTTACCACTAATTCAGTCCGGGTGACCCTCTGACACACACACACACACACACATGGAATAAAGCAGTTCCATTATATGCATCATACTGATATATTTACATGAACACTGATAGTCTTTATTCAATCAGCTATTTTCTCTGCTCATCTACCTGTCTGTCTGTCTGTCTGTCCTTTTATTTATTTTACCTCAATCTCTTCTCTTGTCTTTCTTTTTCTTCCTTTCACTACCTCCTTCAGATTTTTTTGTTCCCCCTTATCTCTTCTGTTTTCTGTCTGTCTTTTTCTTTCTTTCTTTCTTTCTTTCTTTCTGTCTTTCTTTCTGTCTTTCTTTCTGTCTTCTTTCTTCTTTCTTTCATTACCTCCTTCAGATTTTTACAAGTTCTTTTGTTACCTCTCTTCTTCCTGTCTCTGTCCTTCCTTCCTTCCAACCTTTCTGTCTTTCTTTCTTTACTTTTCTTTGTAAATTTCTTTTATTACTTTTACTTTTTGTTTTTGTTTGTTTCTTTTTTTCTTTCACTACCTCTTTCATACCTTCTTACAAGTCCTTTCTTCTCCTCTCTTCTTCTCGTCCCACTCTCCCTCCCTAGCTTCTCTGCTAATTGAGCACAGCAGCTCCACGTTTTCCAACATCACCGTTTGTTTCTGTCTGATTCACTGCAGTGCTGTGGGAGTGTACGAGGCACAAAGCTGATTACTCACTCATGTGCTCTTAGATATTTTTTCACTATTCTGTTACTCAAGTGATGTAATTGCTTATTTCTCTCTCTCTCTCTCTCTCTCTCTCACACTCACTCTCACACACACACACACACACACACATATTTATACACACGCATTTATATATATATGAAAGTATAAAAATATACTTTTTTTTCACACTTTCTTTTACCCACTTTGAGACTCTTTTAATATTGGATTCTCTCTAGAAACACACACTCACACAAACACAGTAATATTTATGCCACGGTCCTGTGTGTCAGAAGCTGATGCCAAGCAACACTGTGTGTGTGTGTGTGTGTATGTGTGCACGCGCCCTGGGCCACTGGCCACTAATGAACACAACCTAATGCTTTCTACTCCATGGACCCGACACTCTGGGCTAAATTTGCACGCACACACACACACACACCCAGAGAGAGAGAGAGAGAGCATGTGTGAAGAGCATGTGTTGGGTGTGTGTGTGTGTGTGGAGGTTAGAAGACTTCAATAGCACCAGGCTAGTCTAATCATTTTCCTGAAAATCCACTCGTCTGTTAATGAGTCATCGTGGATGTGTGAAGCACGTTAGAGAGAGATACACAAAGACAAGGCCGAGATCTTTGCGTTTTTATTAACATATACAGTTAACATATACAAACAAACAAACAGAACAAATATGTTGTTTCTCTTGAAAGCTTGGTCTAGATGTTTGAACTGCTCATTATCCATGTGTCCAGAACACTGCTTTTCAGAAGAAGGCGGCATAAATGTGGAAACGGCGCAGGGTTTGATTGAATTGATTCAGCAGTTCAGGAATAAAAGGTGGGTGTAATGGCGTCTGATTCAGAGCGGATGAGTGGCGAAGTTCTCTCTGCGTCCGTTCTGTTTCACCCAGATGGAGAGGTGTAATTAGCTGAGACATTTATTGAGTCAGTGAAGTGAGCCGAGATGAGCTAACTGATTTTACATTCAGTGGAAATCTCCCCCCATTAGCCGTGTAAAGGAAGGCGAGAACACGGCGCAGTCATTGTGCGCGAGCGTGAGCTGACGAGCGTGCCCGCTTTATACCGCCGCAACTCGCACACAATTAAGATGTCAATGCTGTTTATTTCATATAAGTCTAGCTAATTTAACCATGCCGCTAGACCTGGTTTCCAGAAAAAGGCGCACACACACACACACACACACACACACACACACACACACACACAATACAGAGAGATGGCAGAACTTGCAGATGTTATACGGAAGTCTAGCAGAAGCTATTACTGCTGCTGTGATGGCATGCCGCGACCAATTGTGTCCTTGTTTTGGGCATGCGTGCGACTCATTTGTTTCTCAAATGAAAAAATGTTTTGGTGGCACCTGGTGTGTGTGTGTGTGTGTGTGCACACAAAAATCCTTTTTCCTCCCATATGGAGTGTTTTTTTTTTTTTGTCCAGTTGAGTGACTGATTGCTTACTCTGTGTGATCCAGACAGAGAAACAGTGTAAAGAAAGTGGGAGTGGGTGCGTGTATGTACCTGTGTGTGTGTGTGTGTGTGTGAGACAGAGAGATAAACGGTCTCTCTCTCTCTCTCACACACACATATTGTAGTGAGCGTTATTCTTTATTTCTCTTTTATCCTTCCTCATATTTCTTACTCTTTCTTTCTTTCTTTCTTTCTTTCTTTCTTTCTCTTTCCTTTTCTTTGTAAACTTTTTTCTCTATTACTTTCACCCCATTTTCTGTCTCTCTTTCTTTCTTTCTTTCTTTTTCTTTCTTTCTTTTCTCTTTCCCTTTCACTCTTTTTCTTTCTTTCTTTCTTTCTTTTCTTTCTCTATTCCTTTCACTCCATTTTCTTTCTTTCTTTCTCTTTCCCTTTCACTCTGTTTTTCTTTCTTTCTTTCTTTCTTTCTTTCTTTCTTTCTTTTCTCTCTCTATTCCTTTCCCTCCGTTTTCTTTCTTTCTCTTTCACTGTGTTTTTCTCTCTTTCTTTCTTTTTTCTCTTTCTGTTCCTTTCACTCAATTTCCTTCCCTCCCTCCCTCCCTCCCTCACTCACTCACTCACTCACTCACTCACTCACTGTTGCTTGTGACTTTTTTATATCCATGTTTTTGTTCATATTACAAACTCGGTCAGGCTTTTCCCAGGTACATCACACACAAATCTCTGCTGTCAGTGCTGTGCTTAAAGCGACAGAGCTCTATTGGTCAGACCATATACAGTAGGCATAGTCAAGTATTGATTCTTTCAAAATAAGGGTATAGTCCCATATAGTACAGAGAGAGAGGCAGAAACATGCATGTCCATAGAGCTGTAAACTTCCTGAGATCACTCTCTAATGGAATAGGTTGTGAGGTCAGTTTGTGTTTACACAACAGCTGAAAGTCTTGCATCAGACTTATGCAAGATGTGGCGGTGCGTGGTGTAGTGGTAGAACTGAGACACTGCTACAAATTTGCAAACTGGTAAAGATTTTCACTACACTGTGGGTGAGTAAACTTCCAAAGGCAGTGATGCTCTTCATTCTGAGTACTCTAACTCTGCACCTGTGACTCATTTTCTACTTCTCTGCACATGTAGACATGTAGAATATACACCGGAGATATAAAATCCCAAAACAGTTTATGCCAAAGTTTCTTCGGTGGATAATCTTGCGTGAATATTTCAATGCTTAAAAACCTGCTACAAATTGGGGGCTAACATATCCACCTGTATATTTGCAAATAGTGTGTTTACATAAGGCTACACATAGTTGGCTTCATAAGGAAAACATTTGCTTATATACTGTTGTAGTCAGTAGTTTACATACACTCCTTCCTGCATTTTTACTTCATTATTCCATCTACTTTGTGCTATGCAACAGTTTAACTCACCCCATAGCATGATGCAACCATCACCATGCTTCTTGTCACAGGTTTTCCTCCAATCATATTTCTGGTTAAAACTTTCCTCCAGAAGGCTTTTTATTTGACTATGTGATCAACTACAAACTTTAATTTAGCTTAATGTGAATTGTGGAGCAGGTGCTTCTTCCTTCGATGGCAACTTTTTAGTCCATGGTGATGTAAAACCTGACAGTAGGCAGTGACACTAGTGTTCCAGGAGCTTCCAGTTCATGGCAGCACTGTGCTGTGATGTTTCCTCGATTGTTCCTGACCATTTAAACCAATTGCATCACAGTTTGGGTTTTCTTCCATACCTTGACAAAGTGGCTACAATTCCCTATTTTATGTACTTGCATGTAGTTGTTTTAACTGACTTCTTGGAATTTACCATCCTCTTCCTAAGTTCTGCACTGAGCTCCTTGTTGTACTGTGTGTTGATCAGTCACATAAATAGTGTAGAACACAGAGAAGCTGCCGGCTGTAGTCCTACAGATTGTAATCCTGCAATTAGTCCTATATTGATATCCGAAAAATAAAATGAATTTATTTAAAATGGAACTTATGCTTCAAATTCTTAAGGTTTTCTTCTCTAAACTTACAAAAAAAACCAAAAAAACAAACAAACTGGGATTTGCGAAGAATAAAGAATTTCACTCTGCAGTAATGCATATTTGAGGAATAAAGCCTGAACTTATAAAACTTATAAACTTACATTATTATTACTTATATTATTTATATTAAATGCTCCATGAAAAGACCATTTCAAATTAATAATTGATAGGCTGATATTGTCATTTCATTCATGTTCATAATGACCGTATGTACACTTATGCCTGCTTACCAAAGAAAACATGTTTACTATTACATTTGTTAATAATTGAACAATATTAGTTAAAAAAAATATATTTTAACTAAGATAACGCAAAATGATCACATCCATATGTGCTTGTTGAACATCTCATTCCTTATTTTAAGTCATAACTGTTATTCTGCAAAGAGTCCTGGTTTGATTTGAACTCCCCTTGTAAATAAAATGACATGAGCAATATCTGTTTTTTTTCTAAACATTGTCAAACTTTTTGCATGTAAACTTTCCTCTTAACCAAAACTGATGAGGTTTTTTAGTGTTGTGGTATTCATGGAATCCCATTTATACACACACATTACCATTTCTACTATAGTCCTTACCTTAGTGAAGTGTTTATGCATTTTCCTACCTGCCTACCTGAGACTCTGCTCTTTGTTTTAAATATGATCCCTAGTCCCTGTCTAACATACACTACATTCTATGATACGACTCAATAAAACAGTGAGCGTAAGATGCTCAAATGCAAATGACAAAAAGGAGAGTTGTAAGAAATATAGCTGTAATGCTTTGCATAGCTGTATATATAGCTGTATCTTTGCATTGCAGCAGGAGTGGTTTCTGACCCAGCAACTATTGATTGAGCATTATGAAGGTTCATAGAAAGCAACGTTGTGCATTTAAAGAAAAGCACACATTTAATAGCATTACTCACACACACACCCAACTTGAACTTTCATTCGTGCTTTAAATAAATGCACAAATCCAAGCTGTTAAACATGGAAAAGCTTGGATTTGTGCAACTATTTAAAGCACGAAAAAAAGTTCAAGTTGGGTATGTGTGTGAGTAATGCTATTAAATGTGTGCTGCTCTTGTGTTTTAAGCGCGTAGCGTTCAGAAGTTACCACCAGTCCTTAATTGAAAAAAACTTTAATGAAAAAACCTTGATACATGTAATCAGATTTTTTTTTTTAATACATATTCCTAAAAAATTGTCAAATTTGGTTGAACGAATGTGTGTTTTATTAATAGAAAAAATGGACCCCATATTACGGCAGAAAGCTCAGAATTACTGATATACATGCAAATAAGGAAGTGCAGTCTATAATGACATGTCGACATGATGGATGTGGAGGGTTTGCTGAAGTGTTGCTAAGTGTAGGTTTAGAAAATAAGGAAATCTATGGTAATTGCTAGACGTTGGGAGCTAAGATGGAGTGGCCCGAAGTGCACTGATGTTTTTTTTTTTTTTTTTGCTTGACTTGTACTAATAGGAAATTTTTTTCATAACATGGGTTATCTTTCAAAGTGTTATGACTACTTTTGCTTATGATAATAATGATAATAATAATTCTGGTATTTCGGGCACCCCTACTGTTATTATTGCACTTTTAGTACAGAAACTTTGATATTCAATGTGGATCTTTCTTTTCTAAGGAATGTTACCAAAATTAAAATTTTTCCGATTCAGGATCAGGCGACCGTATCTCCCTCAATTTTGCACATGAAACTTGCACAGATCAACTGTAAAATTTACACCACATATCATTAACACATTCAAATTGTAAACTTGCCAGAAGATTACAGTCATCCACCTCATCTATGCCAAATCCATTGCTGAATAAGTCAATCCTGGACACAATAGAATGGCACCAGAACACCCAGTGCATCACCGCCTGCTGTCCAGAGTAGACCCAGAGTACCCACAGCACCCAAAGGATCTGCTGCCAAGGTCCTCCTGCCAGACACCACTGAACGCACTGGGGAGCCAGAGCCACACCTTGTGGCAGAAGAAGAACACAAAACCTTTAATGTTTTTACATTACGGCTGATCAGTGTACATCAGAACTTTCAGCCAGTTTTCCCAAGCTGAAAAGTTTTTGGGAAATTTTGTTACATTTTGTTCTGATCAGAAAATGAGACACGTTTTATGTAAATTAACACTCTAGCACTAATGGCTCCAGAGATATCTTGAAGTATATGCAAGATATCAGGTTACATTCTCAGCATGTGAGTTAACCATGCAGACACAGACGCTGTTTTTACTGTTTCATCCAGAAAAACGGATGCATCCTTGTATTTATATTTTGTTTTCCTATACAGTTTACACTTGAAGGAAGCAACCATTTAGAAACTTTAGAGTTTGAAATATTATATAGCTGATCTAGAAGGATAGATGTAATGTATTGATCGCCAAGGGGAAATGAAAGACATATACTATTTACATATATTATTCATCCCACATTTCCCCTAAGGAATTAGTAAAGTACATCTATCCATCTAGATCAGCCTCCAATCATATAATGTGCGGTGACTTACTACGGTTTTTAATGTGGATTACAATGTCAGGTTTAAATAGCTTATCTATTTCAACTCTGCAACATAGATCCACAAATTATGAAAAAATAAGAGTAGTCATAAAGGGAGGCATGTTTAATTTCCCACAGCAACTTGTTTAAATTCTGTGCAACACTTTGAGAGCCAAAGTGACTAAGTGAGTGATAGGAGACAGATCTGATGTAGCTCAAGCCGCAGCATGCCGTATACTCCCTAGCGTGCCGCATGACCGTGTCAGCTTTTCATGACACACAGCACTTCTGTTGTTAGGGACATTTTGCCCTTTTCAAGGGGTTATGTTGTTAAATAATTCATATTTTTATTGACTTATACGCAAGTCAAACAACCTCTACCTGAATGTTTTTTCATCCACTGTGAGCTTTGCCTTTTATGGAGTTACATGAGCATCACCGAATGCAAATCAGCTGAGCCAAGCACCATGCTGGGTGTCTGGCATTTCATCAAAATGAATTTACCCCATTTTGACCCAGTTTAATTCGGCGCACATGTTTATGCAGTATTATTTTAAAATATTGATAAATGAGGCTCACTTTTATTTCATTCACGGTTATTGTTTTTAAAATATTATTTGTAAATGTAAACCTATGCTATATATCCAGGTGTTGAAAACATATAGTAGCGTGTTCATCATTTAATTTGAATTTTCTCTAATGCGATACTGTAATACTGTGAAATCTCAGTTATCTTCTTGTCATTAGTGGATTATAATTGACTCTTTGTTTGTTATATTTAATAAAATGGTTACATTTAGTAAAAGCACTTTGTTTTTGTGTTGTCTAAGATGGAAAAACATGTGGAGGGATGATGCTTTGTCAAAAGTGTGAATCGTATGGTGAATTACTGTAGTTATGTTATTGAAGTTAATCTAATTCATGGTTGATTTCTGATCAGTCTTCTGTGTGTGTGTGTGTGTGTGTGTGTGTGTGTGTGTGTGTGCTTAACATTGTGCTTCACAGTTAATACAGTGTTGTCAGCAATAGAGGGAACTCAGCTGCTGTATTCTCTCCAGCCACACCCTGCCCTCAATCCCATCATGCACCTACTCCCACCCAATATCATGGTATCTGGCAATGAACTCATCCCTGGTGTCCTTCCTCCTACAGACAGCACAGGTAAGATTACCCATGATGCCCATGGCTCTTAAATTGTTACTAATCCGAAACAGCAATTGATTTTAAAAGGATTTAAAGTAGTCCCCAAAGTGGCGTAAAGGATGATGTAGCTCAGAATCATCAGAAAACAAAACAAAAAAATCAAATTAGAACCATAACCAGTTGGCTGAAGCAGGAGATCCTTCGTTGTCATGGGGATGGCTCATGATATGTTGGCGCAGAATAGACACTGACAGAATTTTGCTGGGTCGAAAGTCAAGCTTCGGGCATAATCAAAAGCACTTTAGTTGTCTTGTGTATTTCTTGTGTTTGCTGCTAAGGGAATTTGCGATTCATCTCCACTGAATCTCGATCATAGGAATTCTCTACGCTGAATAAAATCTGAGTTTATGGCAGTGTGTAATGGATTGTGTGGAGTGGGGGTTGACAGAGCAGAGGAAAATATGCAGAAAGGAGCTGATCGTGATGCCAGGCTAATCCCTCAGCACTCCAGACTGGAGTTTGAAAAAGAAGACACAGATCACACTCTGTCTCTGTTTCTCTGTTCCCTCAGTCTGCCTTTTCTTTTCTGCCTCCCAGCTTGCAGTTTGTACTGCTGTACTGCAGCCTCATCACCTGATCATTCATGCAATGCTATTAAGAAATCATGCGAAACATTAGCAACGCGAATTTAATTACGTTTAATCATGCACATGTGATACTTCTGTTGAAGCCAGAACAGAATCGCAATACAAATCATATTGGTACCTGGATATCGTGATGATATTGTATCGGGTCGTCCCCTCTATAGTACTTAGTTTCTTTTTGTTTTGTTTAAAAATCGAATAAACCTGTTATTAGTTTATTTGATCAAGAGAAAATTTATGTTTAGAAGTATTTAGCAGTGTTTACATGCACCCTAAAAACCTATTTAAAATCCAACTGATAGTTCGCACACCTCAATCAAAATAGAGTAAACCAATTCAGAGCAATTTAAATTCAATTTCTATCTGATTGAATAATCTGTTAGGCAGAAGAACAACGGCCATGTAAACCTCTGTGTGTTTGTGATTACTTTCTGTCTCGCTCTTTTACTCTATCTCACTCTCTCTTGCTGTCTGTGTCCCTCTGGACCTCGATCTTTTTCTGTTTAGGCTCCACTGCTCCACGATAGTGCCTGTTGCTGGATGACTGTGTGTGTGTAAGTGCGTGTGTGCACCTGTGTGTTTGTGTGTGAGTGAGAAAACCAAAGCTCTTGAGTTCTGGCTGTAACTGCGATTGGCTAAGCCTTTAGAATTGAAGCACCACTTGCTCTGACTCACACATATCCCAGTTTATAGCATCCTGTAAACACACACACACTGTAACGAGTTTAACGCATGGGCAGCACCACAAACACGAGGCAAGGTCTTTGGGGGGGGTAAGGATCATTTTATTTAGAAAAAACATGGGGTAGGAAAAGGGTTTAAGGTCGGAGAACGGAGAGAAAGTGGAGAAATGTGCACTTGCAGGTCTGCATAATAAGCTTGCATGCGGGTACAGGCTGGCGATGGCGGCAGGCAGAGTGGGCCCGCATGGGCAGCGGCTCCTGCATGCCCCATGAGCACTCTTCTTCCCGCTGACCTGGCCAGCCGGCCCCTCCCAGCTCTCCACTGGGCATGGCCTCAGACAGGAGCCCCTCTCGACGTCCAATGGCTGGGCGGCTTTCCCGGTTGGGGACGGGGTTCTTAACGTGGTAGCGCAGCGGCAACAGATTGAGGCGCACGCCCATCACAGGCGGACGCCGTGACCACACACACACACACACACACATGCATATTATATAAACACAGACTTTATGAATACTATGAATCATGTAAATACCTTGTACCGCTTCGTTCATATCCAAACACAGCATACACATGCACTTAGAAACATAGCAGCACTGATTCACATCAGTCTAGCAGGGTCCAGTCACTGAGGAACTGGAAGCAGATGTGGTTTTACTTGCAAGTTTTATTTCCACTCTACTTTTCAGGAAATGCTTTATTTTTTATAGCACACAGATAACGGTGTATGTTGAGAAACTTAAATCTCTGAATTTTATTGGTCTCCAGCTGTTCATTACAACACATTAGTAGTAAATGAACTTGGTGTGGTGATATTTATAGCTATTTATTCCAGTTAAGATTTAATGTAAAACTAACATTTAGTAGTATTGAAACATTGATTAAGCCGAACGTCGGTGTAGTTTACATTCTGTTATTAAATGTTATTCTGACCTTTTTTTTTTACTTTTCCACTTCTGTACATGTCCTCGCACTAGTGTATTTATTCATTAAAAAACAGGATTAGCCTCATCTTCCCGCCGGGTGGCTGATCACCGCAAATCTCACTTCTTTTTGTCCGTAGTTTTGAAGGTTTTTGACCTTGTACATTGTAGCATAATAACAGGCGCAATAACTAAACTGCATAAAACTGGAGAGTGTGTGCTAGATAGAATATTGTCTGGTTTGGTTTTACATCATATCTGACATCACACACACAAGAGCTCTGTTTCTGTTAAGGTGCACATTTAAGAAGCAACTTGGAATAAGATAGTTGCAAAGCTATTAAGTGTTTTTATCACATTCTTTTTAAGAAAAAGAGAACCTGAAAACCATTTGGGTGTCATGTGAAGAGTTAATATTTGACGTTATGCTTTTTCCTGTTGTCTAATTCTTTTTTTTTTTTTTTTACTTAATTTGTTACAATTTTTTAGTGTTTGATATAGAACGATTTTTGCGACAGACTAATTATAAATTTGTTAGTTCACCTGCTGGGAAAATGAAAGTGTCTGAGCATTTACAGATGTGTATGTGTTCTTCTCCCATCACATGCCTTTAAAACTCATTACCTACCTCTAGAGTATAAGAGTTAGTTAGATAGTAACAGGCATTGAGGGCAAGTGTGTTCCAGGAAAGAGAGAGCTCTGAACTTGGTGAAGCCAGCATCCTTATCCTCCTTCATGAATATTAAAAAATTAATGAAAAAATGAGAAAGCAAATAAATAGACAAATAAGATACTGTTGATTAACAGCAACAACAACAATAGTAGTAGAGACAGCAGCAGCATTAATTGCAAAATTAATTTTGTGATGGGGTTTCAGTCTGCATGAACGCACAAAAAAATGAGGAAAAAAAGGCTCTGCTCTTTATTTTCCATTTTTGTACTGGCTGGAGGTTAAATCAGCAAAAAACATTTCTTCCTGTTGTGACCTTATATGCCAAGCGAATGATTGGCTGGGAAAATGCCCATTTTGTACTGGGTTGTTCAGGGGCGGTGCCCTTTGCTGCATACACGTGCATCACATGTAGTTATATTTTTAGGTATGTAGCAATGACATTTACACAATTGCATATTATTTTCCATAATCTAGATTATGACAAGGTCATAATGTCATAAGGTTATAGAATACCTTTAGTTTTTCTTAATTTTTTACATTTAAATATCACATTTTTCTTGTCACATATTTGTCATTATCTGCTGTAATGTATGATGTAATAAAACGCCGTCCTGCCCTTGTAGAACTATTTTCTTGGTGCCCCTGCTATTTGTAGGACATTCTGTGGTCCTTGGGATATGAAATTTCTACCCTGATTACATCATACAAATATCTCTCCTGTATATTCTACCAAATGTATTGATTAAGATTCTGGCTTTATTTGAAGCTTATTTGAAGAGGGTGATCCTCTATCTGTTATTTCAGAGAAACTTTTAAAGCTAAACTAAAACCATGAGTTCATATGAAGTGAACATTTTGGCTGGTGGTTTTGGCTCGGCAATTGAACAGGTTTGTGTGATGAGATAAGAGACATGATAGCCAAGGCAAGATGGCGGTTATTACTATTCTTGTACAATCACTCTTTCACTCAAATTTATGAAATCAATCATTGATGCAACTGGATTTTCTTAGAAAGTAGACCTGTCTAGTTTTTATTAGATGAACCTTATCCATTTTAGAATTATTTGGAGTCTCAAATGCCGTAATGTATGGAATAAAGATGTTAATTATGTAAGGAATAACCAACAACAGACTGTGTGAAACTATTGCAACCCAGGGGTTGTGATGCGGTAAGACACACAAGAGTCCATGGAGTGTGTTAGTCCACTTCAACCACAGCATTTTGCTAACTATCATGTTTAATTTATTAAGAAATTAATCCTCTTAATAATGGTTTATAAATAATCCTATAAATAATGGTTTATAGTTTACATGGCTAGTCATTTTAAAGAATAAACTCCTCTGTCCTTTTCCTGATGTGGGAGACTTTGGCTGTTACGTCCATCTCTATTCATAAATGTTAAATAAATATCTTTTAAAAAAGTCACCAGACCATCTATAACTTGGTTTACTAAAAAGAAATCGTCCCTGTGTAAGAGCTTTTACTACAGCTATAATAACAATTTGTCATTCATATTTCAGCCACAGCTACTGTCCGAGTTGTGCTTTTATAAGAAAGTAATGCACATACACTTTTAAGGTATTTCTGGGTGTAATTCAAATATCAGATTTATATAAATGTACTGGTTTTAAGACTTAACATTTCTATGATAACTGCTCATTCATAGGGGCTTCACAGCTGATATTTCATGTAATCTATGCTAATGTGAAAGGTAACAAAGTAAATTTCACATTTCTCAAGTATCCTTGAGTAGTTTATCAGAACATACTTTTTACTTTTACTCCAAAAGATCTAAAATCTGTACTTTTACTTCACTACATTTCTGCATGCCATTGCATGTGGTTACTTAACCATAATAGTGAATTGAAGAGAAAATTTTGATACATGCTGACAAGTATGCATAAAATTGTAGTAGTTTCCCTTGTGGCAAGCTTAGTAATGTTACATGTGTTCGAAATTAGACGTGTAGCCTTTTGCAGATGATGAAAACATCATGCTCACAGTCGAGAGAGCGAGAGAGAGAGATTCTTTACCATAAAAAAGGCTATTGTGAGCTAATACAAGGTCAGTATTTTTAATATGTAATTGCATTTTAAGATGAGTTTCTTTGTACTTTTACTCAAGTTGACATGTAAATGGAGGATTTCTACTTTTACTTAAGTAATATTTGACATAGGGTTTCTTCTCTTTTACTCAAGTACAGGATTTGTGTACTTTGCCCATCACTGCATATTAGAACGAGTGTGATACTTCTGTATACATGAAGTGATACGCGGGCTGTCATGTTGTCTTGTGAATGTGCTACAACATTACATCCAACTATAAACAGTGGGGAATAAAGTATAAGCTATTATTTCGTATTACAGTACATTAAAATAAGTTATACACATTGTTTGCTCATCAGGGACAACCTGATCATTTTGATTTATACATATTTTTTCACACGACTATGACCACTGTTGAAAGCGCTATATAAATAAAATTGAATTGAATTAAATTAACAAATCATTGTAATATTTAGGGAGTAATACTATTCAGAACATGCAGTTTTAGGAACATTAACCAGTTCGGGGTGGTAAGAGAAACTCTGCTTCATTTTGGGCTATAGCACACCACCCAGGCACCGGTTATCGTTCCTGTAAGAGCGATCCTTGTTGAGTGTCATTTCTTACTTAACTTAGTAGTCCAAGTTATTTTCATAATGCACTTGGTTTACAAGTTAAACAAACCTACATATCCCAAATTGGGAAACAACACTGTTGCGAGTGTTCTTGACTTTGCTGTAGGAGGTGCAACATGAACTGTAACTTGAAGTCATATTAATGTGGTGTCTTTGTGCTCTCTGTACTGTAAGTATCTTACAAACTACTACATAAACAATTAGCCAGCTACTAAAGACAATTACATTGTAATGGTGCTCATTTCTTAGTGACCATTCATGCTGCCTGTGTGGCATTTTCTTGACCCAGTCTTGAATGAATTCCAATAAAATGTCTTCTCTCCTACGCCAGCATAATCTGTCTTACCCCATACTGAACAATGACGTTCGACTCTTTCATTTTCGTGTCTGATTGAACCGCCGAACACTAAGAGCCCTGGTGTTCTCGCGTGATGGGTAATAACATATCTGCCGCGCTAATCAAATCACTTCTAAGTGGTATAAAAGAAGAAGAGCTCTATCACTTTGAAGAAACTGTATATACATGTTAAGGCATGATGAGAAGACTGAAAGCAGAGGAAACGATAATGTTCAGATTAGTGGCGAGACAGGCATTATAGTTCCAGAACTTGAGTGAATTCTGTCCTGCTAAGTTGAATAGATGACAGTGCAGACCTCATGCATCTCAGAGGCTTAATGTGACTTAACATTCAAGAAGCGGACACTGGCTTTCACCTACCGTGCATGAATACCCACTAATGAAAACTATCATTAGGAGATCCGGGATTGTTCAGTCAGGCTAATTAAAACCTGTGATAAATAAGCAGCTACTAGGAAAACCCACACGCTTAAATTTAAATTTCCTGCGAAACACTCTCCATTAGCAGTCGTGCTGTTCACTCAGTTCTGATTAAATTTTTGGTGCACTCACTTGACCTCATAATTAGATAATTTACATTCATCTTTCAAGGTTTTTTTCTTAACCTTTTTGTTTTTTCAGCCCTCAAAAAAGGGATTATACTGGGAACACAACATTTGATGGGCAAAATTGATACGTTTAGTGCGTTTGCTAATGAGTTTGCTTTAATTTCACACAGAACACAATTTGAATTTCAAATAATTGTATGAATAAATAATTCAAAACTGTCTGAAAGCTGTGTCATGAAACTGGTCGAAAAGTTAAAGGAATATTTGCATGTAGAAATCACCAATAAACTGCCTGCAGCCAAAGGTAAATAGACAAGAATGAAATATTTTGTGTGCTATTTGTTTCTTTTATCCCGTTTTATTTTATTGTTTCAGGTATCCAAAAGCTCTGCCTTTCGGCTTACGTTATCTACAAAATTAACAACACACACACACACACACACACAAAAATAAAAATGCATGCATTGTTCGAATCAGCCACATAAAACGAACCTAAGTGGAATCGCTTTTCCACTAGTGTTGAATAGACTAAATCATTCAGACGACCTTGCCATTGTCGTGTCCTGCTCTGAAGCTGGAAGCGAACCAGGGGTTTATTCAGAAAGGCTAAATGCTACGTGCATATCTGAAATCATCTTTAGAGTTTTAGTACTTGGGGATCCTTAGACCTACTCTTAAAGCTCCATCAGTTTTCCTTTTATTGAAGCTTTTATGTGTTTTTCCAGAAGATGCTCTGCGGAGACCAAGGCTGCTGCCGACTTTCTCTTGTGTGCTGGAGAAGATGTGTGTGTCCCTCAGTCCCTCCATACAGGTGTTTGAGGCAGACATGCTAGAGAGGCTGAACAGCGATCGCAACATGGTAACACACCCATCCTAATAATTTCACAATGATTTTTTTATCAAGTCTATTATTATTATTATTATTATTATTACTTTCTTCAGTAGATAAGCTGTATTTATACTGTTTATGTTTGGAAACTACATTGTGCAATAGTTTACATGACATTGTGTTAAATTGTTTAGGCCGGCTAAAACTGGGATTTAAATTAAATGTAAACATGCTAGTCTGACTGAAATTTTATTAAATTCAACTTCTCGAAGTCGGACTAGCACGTGCAGATAATGTGGTTGGGGGTTGTGGTTGAGCTACTTCTTTGCACCTACAGTATAACTTAATCAGACACAGGAATCTGTCTAGGTTCTCTGCGCATGCGTCACAGTTTGGGCCCTGGGCTTTGATCTGGTCAAACAAAAAACAGAAACCGACAAAATTACATTGTCGTCTGCCTTTGAATAACACCATAAACACAAAAGATAGCATTCATCTACATTTAGCAGGCGCTCTTATCCAGAGCGACTTGCATTTTACTTCATTATACATCTGAGCAGTTAAGGGTTAAGGGCCTTGCTCAAGGACCCAACGGGGACAACTGGGTGGTCGTGGGATTTGAACCTGGGACTTTTCAAACTGTAGTCCAATGCACTGAGCTGATGTCCATGTTTTCACCGCTCAACCTGCTACCAGTTTGCCGCTAGCTTGCTTGTTTCTCTATTGTTTTTGTCTTTGATGTAATACACTAGCAGCCAAAAGAAGTTTTGGTTTTGCTTTCCTGGGATGGTCTTCGTGAGAGCCAGTTTCATCATTGTGCTCTGAGTTCTGCAAATGCACTTGACAAGACTGTTCTTGCAAGAACTGTTCCAGAACAGCTGACCTTAAAATAAAAACTGACTGTTGTTGTTACTTAAATACCTAATGCCATATGTGTAGAAAAATAAATCCAAACTTGTGTCTTAACACATGGGGCCATATCGCCACCTATCGTAGAGGAGTCAGGCATACTTTGGTCAATAAATCGATTCCCCTGCCATGCTTGTAAGGAAACAAGGACAGTAGAGTAATTAAGTGGCCTAGTCAAGATATAACTATAGCTCGTTTATCTGTGCTTGTAATATACTGACTGATGCAGGAGTGTCATGATGCCACGCCATTTACTGCATTTCTTTGACTATTTGATGTATATTTGGTTCAAGGTTACTAATATGTGTAAACTGGTCAGATGTCACAGAGAATTTAGACACCACCACCCAAAGTGGGCCAAATAAAATATGCATATTTTGTAATTTGTTTACTTTACATGTGGTATATGTCATGCTTTGCTCAAGTTGTTAATTGTGTTATAATGAAAACTAATTAATTCAGATCTGCTGACATATTCTCTTCCATGCACAAGTGTCACTTGTGTGTCAGTGTAAAATTGGAGGTTGTCATTTTTGAATGCGTTTAAAAAAAAAAAAAAAGGACTAAATTGTTGATGATTTAAAGGTCCCATATTTTATAATTTCTTAGTTAACACAGCTCTCAGAGCTCCCTCAGGTAGTTAGCTTTTAAGTCATGCCAAATTGCCTCTGAACCGTCCCTGTTTTTTTTTTTCTTTTTCTTTTTTCATTGTTCTAGCTCGTGCTTAGAAAAAAAAACATGACACAAGGACAATTTGAAACAACTTGGTAGGGCTGTAGCTATCGAATATTTTAGTAATCAAGTATTCTATCAAAAATTTAATTGAGTAATCAGATAAAACATACCTTTGCGTAATTAAACAGCAATGTAAAATATATAAGGGAAACAAAGATAAATTTTTTTATGAATAGATGCATACAGCATTTTATCAAAAATAAACAGTCATTATCCACAATACAAGGAATGGTTTAAAGTTGACTGAGATGAATTAAGTGCATTACAAGTGCCATACATTCTTATTTTAAAGCCTTTTCTCAGATGCAAAAACAAAAAAAAAGGTATT
Source organism: Heterobranchus longifilis (assembly GCA_028570985.1). NCBI lineage: Eukaryota > Metazoa > Chordata > Actinopteri > Siluriformes > Clariidae > Heterobranchus > Heterobranchus longifilis. The sequence continues at coordinate 8,719,193 of JAOVVB010000032.1, forward strand.
TCAAATGACTTTAAGTATCAAAAAAACTAAGGCACAAAAATAAAATAAATTTTAATATAATTTTATCGCTCCCTTCCATTTTGCATCGTCGGTGTTTAGTGCCAGCTTGCATCTGGAAGCGCGCTGTGTCACGCCAAACAAAAAACATGACGCAAGCTTTTAAAATTAATTAATAGAAGCTTTGAGGCAGAAAATTTTGCCTTGATCATTTTTAGTCATCGGATTACTCGAGTTTCTCGAGGAATCGTTTCAGCCCTAAAACTTGGTTACTAAGGAGACAAAGTGTCGTTTGACAAGATGGCATAACATTATGAGGTGTGTTTTCTTGCATAAAGTGTTTTTTGAGAGTTTTTCCAGGCAGTTGCTCTCTCCTCAGTACTACAGACCGTACCGAACTACTTTCACCCATGCAGGTAGTGTAATTAAAGATTGTTAGGACACCTGGGACATGAAGTGATGTAGCTAAACATCCCAGTGCTGTTACCGTATATCATCGCCACTCATGGAATGCCTCTCTGATTGTTCTGTCTTCTTAATATAATATAATTTCATCTTGTAATCATTAGCATGATTTTGCTACTATGTAATCGCGTTCAATTATTAGAAACAATACATTTTTGATTTATGAGATTCTATAAGCATGAGCATGCCTTACTCATATTTCACACAGTCTTCTAACTCAGTTCTCATAATCACCATCCACTCACAAATTCCCTGGGCAGATGTAATGATCTAATGTGGGCTAAACCAGCCAAGCCGTCATTTGTGTGTGTGTGTGTGTGAGTGTGTGTGTGTGAGATGCTGCCTCATTGTTCACTGCTTTCTCACTTAGTGTTATTGCTGTCATTATCACACCCACGTGGGAACGTATCTGCGTGTCTTATATTGAATACAATGCAGCATAATCATTACTCACACTGCACCGGGCCCTGTCGTCACAAAGTTCTCATAAAGAGTAATTACAGAGCCACATTTGTTCGTTCCGTCGTTCGGGAGAGGTGAGAGGAGCCGCACCGAGCTCTGATGCATTTACACGCTTGCACTTATTCACTCATTCGAGACGGAGAGTGCGAGAGAGGGCGGGAAAGAGGACGGATGGATGAAAGTGAAAATCGATATCACTGTCATGATAAACTTCTCATTCCTTTACGCCGTGCGTGTCTGCATCAGTGAGCTTTCTTCAGAGGATGTGTAGCTCTGTGTAATGCTTTCCATTGAATTCTCTCTCTCTCTCTCTCTCTCACACACACACACACACACACACACACGCACACAGAGACAGACAGGACTCAGACACGTGCAGGACAACACGTGACGCATACAGGAAAAAAAGTGTTACACACTGTCGACCGTAATTCCAGGCCTATTATTCAGCTTCATGGAGTCTGTGATTAGTCTGAGTTAGAGCTGATCAGATGTTGTGTCTGAAACGCTGCCGAAAATACAGTATCTGCTCGTCATAATGGCGGTAAAAAAATTTTTTTTTTCCAACTCAGGTTGGAAAAAAAATGCTTGTATAACAGCAAACTTTTCAAAGTGAAGACCAAACTGCAAAATGTTTTTTTTTTTTTCCTAACACACTAATTACTCAGCCCTGATGATTCCTCACACAACGTTTCAAACCCAGTCGAGTTTCATAGATAATGAGGAGGTCAAACCTGGCGCTCGCATGCAGCATGTGATCACACTTAATGCAGAGCTGTAAACACTAGCAGGAGAAGCGTCGGGTATTGAGATTTGAAAATCTGGCTGTGATGTGAATTAGCTTGGCGGAGGTCCCTGAGAAACAGATTGCCCCGGCGCTCACGCTGAGCGATGCATTCTGGGCGATAGGCGGGTTCCTGGCTGCATCTCGCTCTTTTTTTTTTTTCATTCGTGGTGAGCAGACGAGCAGGTGGAGGAACTTCCAGCATACTTTGTGGGGTTTTTTTAGGATTAAATGATCTACAGATGACTTTATAAATGACTTTTTAAAGAAAAGTGAATTGCATCCCTAACGAGTCAAACTGGGACTGGATGAAATTTCTCGTGGATGACATTTCTGTAAATAGATATTTACAAAAGTCTCCAAGGATAGCGATCGTAGCTTAGAATGGTGCAAAATTTTAAAGAAGGCAGTACGTCCGCGAATGACGAACCTGGCCGAGGTGACTCGGGGCCCACCGCAGTCGTTACGCCATGAACATTCAAACCAGCGGAACCTGATCCATGTCGCCAACTTGCGGAAGACAGATATACTGGGAATTACTGCCACATCCTCTATACAGTACTGACCTCACTCCAAGTGATTTCCTCATGACTGGACCATTAAAGGAGTTCCTGGGAGGCCAACGTTTCAGACATGAAGCAGGCAGTCTCATCATGGCTCAGGTGTACTGAGAAAACTTTCTACCTTGATGGTATCCAAGCACTAGTAAAACGCCGGAATTAGTGCATTAGTGAAACAGGGGATTATATAGAGTAATAAAAGGTTATTCTGCGCCATCCAAAGTCCCGTTTTGACTTGAACATGCCTCATACATATATACAGAATGACCGAATGACAAAAAGCATGCCAACGTAGCCAGAATGTTTACACTGCTTAATAAACAAGGATTTTGGTTTCTGTTGCACCGTAAAGCCTGAATGATACATAAGAAACACTTCTTATGTATCGTATCACTCAGGCTTTAGGGTGCAACAGAAACCAAAATCCTCATCACATCCTGAACACGGGCCAAGCATTAGTGAAATCTAAACAGTGTCTCAGCTCTGAGACAGTATGGAGGTGTGAAGAAATAAAGCAGCAACCACTTATTTTCACTACAAGCACACACCTCACAGCATGTGAGAGCAGTTCTTACACTGTCAGATTTACACCAAAACGGCCAAGCCTCGCCCCCTCAACTTACAAAAACACACACACTCTCCCTAAAATCACAGCAGACTCATGGGACAGTGTGATTTCACATTAGGGCCCTGGGATCATTTCTGAGAACACTTCACCTCAAGGTCTGGTTCATTCTGATCAGTGAGAACACAATCGTTCCATGCTCAGTAATGTTCTAGTGCCAGCTGGAAAACACAGCGTACTTGGGCATGGATCGAATAAAATATAAAAGGAATCATACCCGAGCAGGGAATGTCTACAGTGCCTACAATCATCTACAAC
>JAOVVB010000032.1:8729380-8745316 GCA_028570985.1 Heterobranchus longifilis
GCCATCGTTTATTTGATCCTGTTTTCTGGCTGCTGTGGAAATATTACACTGAACTTCTAGCACACCATTTCACTTTTAGCACACTGAGGCCCTAATTTGCGTCTGCACTGAGATTAATTGTGTGCAGTTAGTGGACATGTAACTGGAGATTTACAAAAAATAATTGCATGAGTGAAGCCTCAAGCAAAGTTGTGGTAGCAAACATTATGCAAATAACGATCTTACTGTGAGACGTGATTGCTCTCACAGTAAGATCGTACCTCGAAGAGGCTCCTAGAAAAAGAAAAAACGAAACTGAAACTGTTTAACAACATTCACACTTCTGTGTTATTTTACACTCATATTGTATTTCTTAGGACATTTAATCAGTGTTAATGAGACATTTTAACACAGAGTAAGTGTGAATATTCAGCGCATTTCTAATTTACTCTAAAATAATAAGCCAGTTTGATTTAAACTGAAATTCCAAATTCATTTATTTTAAGATGTAATTTTGATAACCTCTCGCATTATTAAGGCTTAAATAGTCTCATTTGTTTTCAGATATCTGTAATGGGCTTTTGCAAATAAAATATCTGCTCATCAGTCGTAGTATTTTGCACGTTTTAAAAAAATGCCTTTGAATTTTAGAAAACCGCAGTGGAAATAAATTAGTAATTGATGTGCATGGACTCCTATTGGATGCAGCGGAAACATGTTCGGCCAATAGCCTGGAGACCAAAAGTTTGATTCCCGGGTAATGCTACGGTCATCCGAAGCAATGAGTCTAAAGAGAGTGTCTCACATCAATCATAGTGACACTAAACAACCACGGGAGCTCATGCAAGTGGAAGGGGCTGAAAGCACTTTCCTCCGAGTGTGTTATTCTGTTCTCCGCAGTGTCAGGTGCAATTTGAAAAGAGGGAGGTTGGGGGAACCGTGCGATGGACCTCGCCCTAAGTGAAACAGGCGGGAATTGGCTATGACTCAATTAGAAACTTGTAAATTAATAAATTGGCTTCCAAAAACCCAGCCATTACAAGTTTGAATAACTTATAATTGTTCATGGTTGTGAGCTCACGTATATGGAAGAAGGCAGTTGGCACTTTCCTCTCTGATGGTTACCCTCCCTTTTAATGCAGTATATGCAGCAGTTTGAAAATATATGGTTGACATATTTAATAGGAAGGCATTGTTAGCTTTAACCATTCACAACTGGTATGATATAATAGAAGATAGATGGGGGGGGCTTGGGGGGTTGTAAACCCACTACATTACATTATTTAACAACTTAATTTATTTTCTTTTTCCACATTACATACTATAAGGGACAGAAGTGGGCATTGTCCCAACATCTCAAATTATTTGAACCATGCCCAGAGGTGCCTAAACTTATAATCATGTACTACATCTGTCTAAATGTCACAGTGTGAATATATCACTCACCTTAAATGTGAGTAGTATGTTCATATTTAATATCAATAATAGAATGTTCACGCTGCTCGCATCGATTGTACGCAAATTTGAATGCTGCTGCTGGCTGTTAAGGCCGATGTCTCCCACACCCAGTGGATGCTCTTAGTTCTGGTAGGCTGGAGGAAATTGGATCTCTCGAAGAAGCCATTTTCCACTTTTGAGCAGAAGCAGGTAAAGTATGTGGGCAGACACAAGTTGCACGGAAGAATATAAGACATACCAGAAAACCTACACAAGTAGGCCTTTTTAGCAAACAAGCTTTTCCTGCATTGTCGAATTGCACTTAAGAATTAAACTCAGCTGTGCTTTTACATCAAAGGCCAAAATGTGCAGGACATGTGCTAGTCCAGGATGGCTATTGGGAACCTGTTCAGGAAATCTGATAAGCTGTCAACAAATATGATGTGTAAATGAGGTGGTCATGCCTCTCTGCTCATAATCAGATGGTCAGATAGACGCTAGTAAATTTGTTTGAGCGCAGCTTTAGATCATTTGCTGATTGGATCAAAGTTCTTCCCAACATCTTGGAATGACTGAAATATTTTAGCCAGTAGAAATATGCTTGCAGGCGGACATACCTCCAAACTGCAGGCGCCAATTTTATCATTCAGCTTAACAACATGCACATACATAAGTATGCAGAAATGTTTTGCATCATCCAATCAGTGTTATTTTCTAACCCTAACATTAGTTTTAAATTTGATGAGAGGCATTACCTTTTTAGGACCATCATATTGATTTAAACTGCAATGAGGTGAGTGGTTTTGAACGCTGTTTTATGTTTTATTCAATTAATTATTGCGCTGCCGTCTTCCTAAGTGCTTCAAGCTGGCCTACTTAAGATGTGTATTTTGTTTATTTATTTATTTATTTATTATTTTTTTGAATAATCTTTGATGTACTGGCAAATAATTTCTTTGGCATCAGAGCTTATGTAAGTGACCCAAGCCTTTCTTCATCCTCTGCCTTCTCTAGTCCATGAATACCGTCTATCTGAAACCGAATCCCTCAGTAATGTAATTGCCTATCGATCAGATGAAGTTGACTCATGGTCTGTGACATGGCTTTTAGTGCTCTGGTGTTATAGCTATAGTTCTGTATGTCCTCGTAAATTAGAGCTGCAGGGTTGTGCCACGTGTTTAGCTTTGTGACCGGAGACTACTGCTTATGAACGAGCAGTTACTGCTTTGAGTTGTAGTAAAGCCATCACCTCTGGATTAAAAGCAATGCTGGAAGTATCTCACTTACAGTAGTTCAGCCTTAAATAAAACATTTCATTCTGTAGTTTCAGGCACACTTCTTAGTGAAATAGGTCGAAATCTGTTCTAATTAGTCAAAGAACGTCAATGCTCAGTTTTGTTTACTCTGCAGTGCAATTTGTCGTATTATTCATCCTTTAGTTCATTCACAGCAGTGAAGAACTAAAGCATCAAAGCAGGTTAGGGTTCAAGGCAAGAGCACTGGGAAAGAGTATTTTCTTCATGCTGTTCCTGGTCCTTTGACGCGAAGGGTACATTTGCTGAGAAGTGACAAAACTCGATAAAGTCACGAAAGAACTCTTTTCCTTGACATCAAAGCTGTTTTGAACTAAGGCAGCATTTTTCATGTGTAATGGGAACATTTTCTTGTAGCTTGTAGAAGTCCATGGCAGCCATGGCTTCAGGACAGCTCTAAGTACTATAAATACCTTGTTTTGGGGTGCTATTATTAAGGGTACATCTTTAGTATGTATTTTTCACCTGGATCCTAAGTACCAATGTTATCCTTTTAAGAGCTCAAGAGTTCACACAGACCCTCTAGAGCTCCCTGAAGCATGTTGTCATATGTTTAAAAAAAAAAAAATGCCATAAAAGAAGCAGTTACTAATGGGACATTTAATAACTATCTAATAGTTAGTCTTATCAAATATGACTTTATTATAATTAAAAACTATAAGAACTTGTCTGTCTCATCAGAAGCATGGAACTATTGGTAAGCATGATACACATAATGTCTTGGGTTTTAAAATGCAATCCTTTATTAATTTTATTAAAACAGCAATAATAATAATAATAATAATAATAATAATGGTGGCACGGTGGCTTAGTGGTTAGCATTGTCACCTTGCACCTCCAGGTCCTGGGTTTGATTCCTTTGTCAGGTCTGTGTGCACAGAGTGCATGTTCTCCCCGTGGTTGGTGGGTTTCTTTCGAGTTCCCAAGTTTCCTCGTACAGTCCGAAAACATGCAGATTAGGATAATTGGCATTTCCAAATTGCCCGTAGTGTGTGAAAGTGTGCGTGAATGTTGACCGGAGGGCCTACCATGGATGTACAAATGGGAATAAATATAATAGTGACCATGTGGCTTCCAAAGGTCACCATTGGCCTCCATGGTCTCTTGTTGGCGTAATAATAATAATAATAATAATAATAGTAAACTTTTCATAACTTTCAGATCATAGTACTTTTTGCCTCTGCTAATCCAGTTCTCCTTTAAAATCAACAACTAACTATCACCAGGCAGAACTACAGTATTTAGTATTGTCATACAAACTATTTCACTGAATTGGTTTAAAAAATGGTACGAATTCCAACTTGATGACATTTTGTTGCAAAGAGAATGAGCAAACAGGAAAGAAGTCACCTTAGTATCGTAGCCTATTGTGTATAGGGGTTAGCAGGCAAAGAGTTCAACATTCTTGATCTGGACTCCAAATTACCCAAATCTCATTGAGCATCCAAGAAATATGCTGGACAAACAAGTCTGAGCGAGCCACAGAGGCCCCAACCTGCCACCCGTAGCACCCAAGGATCCGCTGCTAATGTTCCGGTGCCAGCACATCCAAAGAGCCGCCAGAGCGGGAACTTGAAACCTAGGTGGTTTTAATGTTAATGGTTTTAAAGTTAGGGCTGATCAGTATATACAGTAGTCCTATCTAATTAAACAAAAATATCTTAACTGTAAAATCCAGCAATTCTAATAGATATTTGTAGAATTTTTTTTATTCAAATTAAAAAAATAAATTCAATAATGAGTTGAAATGGTCATGAAAGCCTGTGCTGTGAGTCCCAGATAAAGGACACGTGTTAAAGCTACATAAGATGTGCCCTTAATGCTCCAAATTCAGTGGCAGGAAAAAAGTACAGCATCATTTTTCCAGAGAGTGTTAGTTTGGAGTCTGAAGTATCTTGACACTCTCTGAATGACCATACACCATTACACTTATTTGATAAAATAAGCTCTTTGAACCCCATTGTTATGTGTGTGCACTTGTCTGCTTTTCATCTTCATGTAATGTCTCGAGCAATAGACTTGTGGCTGTCTAGTCAGATGACCTTTGCTACAGCAGATGAGCTAAATGACGTGTGACCTCTCGAGCTGAGACATTTCACAGTCGAGATGCTGGAACTGCAGAGGGAGGACGAGCGTCATCACCACTCTGTGTTTGGAGTCAAGATGACTTCTCTGCTCTCTTTCTTTAAATGGTTAAATTTGATTCCACTTAGGCTTTTTTTTCATTCTTTTCTTTTCTCTCCCTTCCTTCCTTTTTCTCTCTCTATCTCTCTCTCTCTCTCTCTGTATTGCTCTCATACTCCTACTCTTTCTGCTCTGTGGCTATGAAAATAGGGTATAATTTAACTGCAGGCCATTTCAATGTTCCCTTTAAGCTTCTTAGCTGTAAAATATTCATATTTTGGGGACAGAAACAAAATTCATGACAGCATAAAAAGAGAAGTAGAGAACAGCAGCTGAGAGGAAAGGAACAGAATTAAAAAGATATAACAGATGTGCCGGGTATTTTTTTATTTTTTTCTTCTCTACTGTATATCTCTCAAGCATTCTCACTTCTTGTCATTTTTCATTTGTGATTATTCACATCAGTGCTTAGGTGTAAACAATATAACAGAAGTATCATCTAAAGGTAGTTAAAAAGCTGTTTTTGCGAAGATGTGCTGCTTAACAGAATGTTAATATTTACTAATAAATTGACTTCAACATTTACAGCCATGCTGTCCTTTGAAACCTGTGTCGTAGACATTGAAGGTAACACAGTACTACTGTCTGCATCTGTATTTAGGATTTCACATCTTTCTCCCAGAGACCTTGGCCATTTTTGCTGACTGTAGCATCAACGGGATTCAAACTCTCAATCTCTGGATGATGGGTTGATTGTTTTTCTATTGAAGTTTATACTGTAGGAACCCCTGTCTATCTATTACACCAGCTTAATTTAAACCAACCCTGATCAGGCAGTTAGTCAATGTGAAGGTACGAACACTGTAAATGCATCGTTCACACTCACCTTAATGAACAGTATTTCTTCAATCTGATTAAAACCATTCTCATTAGAGATTCCAACTTATGGGCCTCCAAGTGGCGCAGTGGTAAAGTGCTCGCCCTATCATCCGGAGATCGCTGGTTAGGTTCCCGGGTGATGCTGTAACCTCTCACAGCCGGAGGTCTCGAGAGAGCTAAATTGGCTGAGCTCTCTCAGCGGGGAGGGATGAGAGGTACTTAGTGCTCCTGCATTGATTACGGCTCTACGCCATTTCTGGCGTCTGTGAGCTTGTGCACGCAGAGAGAGCGGATAGCACTGTCCTCCGAGTGTATTACGCCGCCCCCAACAGTGCGTGAGCGAGCAGTTCGAAAAAAAGAGGTCGGCTGGTGTCACGTGGTTCGGAGGAAACACTTGACCGCTCTCGGCCCTCCTGGCTGAATGGTAGTAAGTAGCCTTAATGTGGGGGCCTCCTCTAGTGACGGGAGGGAATTGGACACGACTAAATTGGGGAGAAAATCGGGGGAATAAAAATAAATCAATAAAAAAAAGAGATTCCAACTTATCTGTTTACATGGTCACTGATCTGAAGAGCGCATTTACATGCACAAAGCAGTTAATCAGATTTTTTTCCCCTGAACTGTTGAGTTAGGCTTTCTATCTTTTCTGACGAATTGTGCCTTTTGCTTTATGATTGGTTCAAATAATTCAGTGTCATGTAAGAAACATGCTCAGAAACAATATATTTATTCTAACTAGAGAGAAATGATCAATTCATGTGTTTACATGGCTAATATATTAAGTAAATTGTCAATGGATTATCAAAGGTTTGAACTGTTCCTATAGAGATTAGCGGTTACATGACGCAGCTTTATTGTGACTGGGCTGCAATCTGTTTTATTTTTATTTTTGGAAATATTAGGATTCATGTAAACGCACCTATTGTCTTGTTTTCGGACATGGAAGGTAACTAAATAAAGTTACTTTGCTACTGTATTTCAGTAAACATTTCATGAATCTGTACTTTACTTGAGTAGTTTTATTAGAAGACACTTTTCAATTTTACTCGACTACGTCATACATGAAATATGTGTACTCTCTAACATAGGTGTCTGCGTGGTGTTACGTTACATAACTACAGTTGTGTGTAATAGTTAAAGTGGGAAAATTTTGCCAACTGCTGACCTTCATGCTTAATTGTGTTTCCTTTGTGACACGCTTAATAATGATACAGGGGAGCTGGTTGCAGACAGTGATGAAAACAGCATGTTAACAGCAGAGAGAGCGAGAGAGAGCGAGAGAGAGCGAGAGAGAGCGAGAGAGAGCGAGAGAGAGCGAGAGAGAGCGAGAGAGAGCGAGAGATTTTTTTTCTGTAAAAAAGGCTACTGTGTTCTAATAAAAGCTCAGTAATTTTTTCAGATACATACATTTAAAATTAAGTACTTTTGTACTTTACTCAAGTAGACATGTAAATGGAGGACTTTTTTCTTGAGTAATATTTGACCCAAGTTTAACTCGAGTACAGGATTTGTACTCTGCCCTCCTCTTAAGCTCTAAAGCTCTCTTTGTATTTTTCCATATTAAGTGTATAGTGTATCTTTAAATCTTTACTATTATAACTAATAACTATATCCAAACTATAACAATGTTGTTAGGGTTATCTCTTAAGATTTGTCTACCACAGCTTTTTTTGTTCAAACATCTTGCTCATATGACTTTTAATTGCATCCCATGAGATCCCAGTCTACAGTACATGAACACATCTAGTGTCAACCAGATATAAACCTTTCCAGCAAGCTTAATTTAAAAATGCCTCATTTGCATCTATAGTAGACATGCAGTCATTTGGTGCACATTAATATATGCCCTTAAAATATGTAATATGCCCTTAAAAAGTGTATAATAACATAATTTATCACAATATTGATATTGTATCTTTACACCGTTTCTGATCACCTCGGTCTGGTTTGTCTTGTTGGAATTGGGAACAAAACCCAGTTACAATGATTTTACTGATGGAAGGAAAAAGCTAAGGTTTGGAATGTGTGTCTTGTCCCACTTGATCCCTGGTGTCTGTAGACCTCTGAGTGAAGCCCTCCTGTAGGGAGGAAATTGCCTGTGATAAGTAGAGGAAGCGGTGCATAGCAACTGCAAATAGTCGGAAATGCTAGCTGTAATGGGCTGTGAAGTCAGTTTAAATAGCTACAGACAACATTTTAACATTGTCTATTCTTTAATTAAATAGTTCACTAAATATGGATATTGTTCCTTTTCAGGTAAAGCTAGGGAAAATATTGGGAAGACTCCGCAATGGTGTGTTATCTCCTTTTCTTCATTTATTTCTCATGATTTATGGAGAAATCCCACAAAATGAAGAGAGAGGGCTGCCTCGGTCATGAAGAAAACCAAATACAACAGCATCATGAATTCTAATCAGTTTAGTAATGCAATTGAGTCTCCGCTGCTCTTTTAAACTGCTGACATTCATGGCAGGCATTTGCTGAAGCCAGTCACAATACTTCCTGATTCAATTACTTTGTTGCTACTCCTGGAATACCTTAATGTCCCAGAGATCAGTGTGTAAAATATCAAAAATGCTTGTTAGATGCCACACCAAAGTCCCATGTTAAATATTAAGCAAAATAATACTAAGAAAAAAAAAGCAAATCTTGCAAAAGACTGAGGAAAAACTCATAGTTCATGAATTTAATACAGTGCTGTGAAATAGTTTTATCCCTTACTTTTTTTTTTGCATACTGTTACACTTAAATGTTTTACAAAAGAAATTGTAATATTACACAAAGGTAACCAGAGTAAATAAAAATGTAGTTTTTAAATGATGATTTCATTTATTAAGGGAAAAAAAGCTGTCCAAACCTACCTGGCCCTGTATGAAAGTGCCCCTCCATGTTAAATCATAGTGAACTTTGGAAAGAGTTAAACTTCACTTTTCACACTGTTGAATCAAGAAATCACTTGAATAGAACCTCCCTGACAAAGTGAAGCATGCTAAAAGATCTAAAAAAAAAAAAAAGAAAAGAAAAAAAGCAACATAATCTAAAGAAAATTCATAACAGATGAGAAACAAAGTAATTGACATGTATCAGGCTGGAAAGGGATCAGTAGTGATCAGTAGTGATCCTTCACAGGAGTGACCAGCCTACCAAAATGACTCCAAGAGCATAACGATGACTCATCCAGGAGCTCATAAAAGAACCCAGAACAACATATAAAGAACTATGGGCCTTTCTTGCCTCAGTTACTGTAAGTGTTTCAAACAAGTGTTTCAAGGCGAAAGCAAATGACCAAAAGTAACACAAAGACTCGTCTCACATTTGCCAAAAAAATAAATAAAAATCTTATGCCTAATACTTTTGGGTTAATATTCTCTAGACTGATGAGACAAAAGTTGATTGTTTTGGAAAGTGTGTGTCCTGTTACATTTGGCATAAAAATAACACAGCATTTCATTAAAAGAACATAATACCAACAGTCAGACATGGTGGTGGTAGTGTGATGGTCTAGGCCTGCCTTGCAGATTCAGGACCTGGACGAATTGTTGGAGCCATGAATTTGCGCCATCAGTTTGTGACCTCAAGCTGAAAAACATCTAAAACATCCCAGCAAGTCCACCTCAAAATGGCTAAATAAATAAATAAATTAAGATTTTGGAGTGGCCTAGTCAGACTTTAAACCTTAAACAGTCAGTGTGGTTAAATTAAAACAGTAAAAAAGTAAAACTGCTTCTTTCTTCTGTAAAGAAGATTGGGGACAAATTCATTCACAGCAATGTGAAAGACTCATTTCCAGTTTTTGCAAATACTTGATTGCAGTTGTTGCTGCCAAGGGTGGAACAACCATTTTTGGAAGAATTGAATGCCCAGAAATGAACAGGTACAAAAAAGAAAAATTGTAGATACAATGAAATATAAGAGAAAATTTGTTGATATACTGTAGCACCATATAGCATATAGGGCTTGCATGAGGCCCATTGTTGTGCAAGTCAAAAGTCAGTCTCCAGTCTTGGCATTCAAGCCCTTGGCATTCAAGGGTTAACCCCTAGAGGGCACCAATACGCCCAGACTCTTTTTGTGATTTTTGGTTTGTTGAGTTGGGAACTACATGTCCCAGACTGCACCTCGGTCAGGGAGCACTCACCTGAACCGAGGTGATTCATTACTTAGAGTATAAATACCCTGTTTATGTTAAGTCTTGTGTCTAGCATTTGTTATTGTTGTTACTGTTAGTGGGTTGATAAAAGTAGTATGTGATGCAAATAAAGCTTTCTATAGTGCTCTAGAGGACGTTTATTTATGTTTTGTTGTGTTAATTTTCATTAAAATAACACCTTGAACCGTCTTCACTGTCTCTGCGCCTATGCCACCCCAACACAAGACACCCAAACGTGATAGCCCTAAGTCTAGTCCCATGTTAAGACTGTTACGCCGAAGTGAAGTTACTGTATACGCTGGCCTTACTGCTTTAAGGCCAGCGTAATAATTAGTATAGTAAATGTGAACAAATCACGCAGGCAGATTTTATAATTAATTTGAAATATCTGGATGTTTTACAAACTCGGAACTTGCACTGTAAAAATAGATTAATTTTAGTTCAGTTTTAGATGAGATTAGGTGCAGACTGTTTGCATTAGTGAACTCATCTTTCTCAGTTCAATTTGGCTTTGCCTTGGGATTTCCTTTGTACAAATCCAAATGCCAAAGGAAATTTGAAGTTGTTTCTTTTTCATCTGGTATTCCTGAACCACAGGCTCTACATGTCACAGCCCTTTTGTTGTTGCAAACAACATGATCTTTGTAGGTGAAGACTAATACCTTTGGGAGCATTGCTACCGCAGAGTTCCTCTGTTGTTGGAAAATGACTGGTCTTTTAGCTTTGACCTTGGAAATGTTGATGGATGCCGAGGTGCTAAACATTATGTGTTTGTTGCGGAAAATAGTAGTTGATTAATCGCACACAGGTAAATGTATACGTTTTAGTTGTTATTTTTTAAAAAACGTATTGTCTCAAGCTTGAGTCTGAGTGGTCACTGTTGCCACTATTGTCAAAGTTAAGTGCCAAGTCTTTTTTTTTTGTGTTTATTTTATGTTAACTTGAGTCGAAAGCCACCAGATTTGTGGTTCCAGTACTAGTTGAGTCCAAGCCAAGTTATTCAAACCAGAAAACTGCTTTAAATGTTCTCAGCATGGGGGTAACATGGGGTGCTTGATAAATTAACAAGGAAAAAGTAGTGTAATGTGTGATTTGTAATAATGTTGTTGGTCCTTCGGCTGCTTCCGGCAAGGGGTCGCCACAGCGGACCCTCCGTTCCGCCATACAAGCTTGGCCCAGGTTTTACGCCTAGCTCTTCCTGACGCAACCCTCCCATTTTATCTGTCCGGGCTTGGGACCGGCACTGCATCCACTGGCTGGGGTTTGGGCACTGGCTGGGAATCAACCCCAGGCCTTCCGCATGTAAGGCAAAAAAACCTACCACTGACTCACTAACTGTATATTTTGTAATGTATAGTTGATATTCGGCTATGAAAAGAAAACGAAGTTATGTCTTATTTACACACTATTCTTATAGCAGTGATGATTAACTCGGACCCCCGATAAGTAGTATTGAGTTCAATGCAGTTTGATGTACTGTGAACCTAATATGTTATGCTGAAGTTATTTTTTTGAGCATTTACACTGATGGAATAATATGGAATTCCATTGAAGTTAATATTAAATACAAAAGTATAACTATATAAAGTCATGGGAAGCCTGGAAAGAGACAGCATCTTAATTGTCTTAAGAGAAGACATTGCTTATCTTGATGATTGTTTGATTGATTGATTGATGGTTGGTTGATTGTGCTTTACATATTTAATGTGAGGTTTTATATTATCAGTTATATACTTGGTCAGTTTATCTTTTAAACCATGGGCATATTATCTTAACAGAATGACACTTCAAATTAACAAGAGCAGTGGCATCATTTTATTAATTTGACAACTCAAAGGTAAGGCAAAACACTTTTGGGAGTCATGTTAGCGCTGTGAGAATTTAAAATTCATTGACTCCCTCTTCACCCAGCTTTTTTTTTTCCAGTATCAAATCTTTGCTATGCTCTGCCAAACTTTTCACTTAGCTCACTGTGAACATGCGCACACCATGTAGCATACAGGCTTTAATGTAACTCACTGAGTTGACTGCCGTACTTCATGTCTACTGTCTACTAAGCCAGTACAGCTATATAGCAAATTCCACTACATGACGGGTGGCCATGAAACATTTACAGCAACCACAGTTTATTAACAAAGGCATAAAGTTTGTTTCTACTGTACGGTAGGTCATGTGACAAAAACACTTGGCCAAAAATTATGAACATTTTTGAAAATCACACTGTTAAAAAACCCTACGTAGTATAAAAAACTTTAACGGTATTGCTCCACTAATTTACATCAGTCTGCCATAACATCAAAACCCAAAATGTTATGCCTAATATTGTGTAGGTTTTGCAGTACCCTTGGGGCTCTACCAGACTCTACCAGACTTTTGGTGGTATGCTGTGGTGTTTGGCACCAGTACATTAGGGGTACAGATCCTTTGGATCCTTGCTGTGGGTTGCAGGGTGGCGGCCTTTATGGATTGGCCTAGTTTATTAGGCGCATTCCATGGATGCTTGATCTGGTGAATCTGGATGCCAGGTAAACAACCTTGAACTGAACTATTTGCCTGCTAAGCCCCATTTGCAGGAGGCTATGATGCACTTTCTGCTGTGACACTTTTCTATCGTGGCCAGTATTGACATTTTCCCCCCAGCAATTTGTACTACGTTGGCTTTTCTGTGGAATCAGACTAGACAGGCTGGACTTTGGTCCCTGCAGATATAGATGAGCCTAGGGTGGACTTGATCCTGTCACAAGGTATATAATTGATAATCAGTGATATTCAATTTTACCTGGCACTGGTGGTGTGGCCGATCACTGCAAGTTTCGAGGCATATTTATCCTTTTCTTTAAGTTGCATACAGAACAAAGAATAGGGTAAATTAAAGTAAATACACTGCATCTTGTCCACACATCAGATGGCGATGTCCTCTTTCACAAATATGTTTATTAAAAATGGCTGAATATTGATCAATGGAGAAATACAGTACAAGGGTTTAGTCAACTGTGCTGAGCAAGTTCGCCCTGTTCAAGGTAATGTAACCACAGACAGATGTTACCATTGTATCCAATTTTAAATTCATGTATTTTATGTCTTTCCATTTAATTTAGTGTCTTAAATATAATACCAAATAACTATATAACTGTAATAACTATTACACCCTGATAATTTTATGAAGCATAATATTTTGTACAATTGTACTTCGAAGTTAGCGCTCAAAAACAAAGTGTGTACGGTATTTTAGATTGTTTGTCCTAACAGTAAAACCTATTGGATATTTTAAACGTAATCTTTTTGTTATAGCTGCTTAATTCTGACTCATTCACTACAAAATTGCCTCAAGCTGCTATTATTTATATGTAGAGAATAATGGCATGTCGGTTCAATCAGCTGGAATGGTTAAAATGTCAGCAGTGCATGAAACTGCACTAATCTTCAGTACACCTGGCTCTTATTTCAAGGGTTGTTGCTTCTCTATAGTATCTTCTCTATTACAATAAATAACATCTCTCTCCCATTTTCTTTTTTTTCTTTTTGGTTGGTTTAGCATGTAGACATCCTTACAAACATGTTAACGCACTCAAACATGCATTTTTTTCCGGGCTTTGGAAGAATTGGCAGTGGTGCCTGCTGTAATTCACACATGACACAACTTTTTATGAATGTACTCCTATTAATAATTAATAATTTCTTTTTTTTTTTTTTTTTACAAATGCTTTACATAAATTGATTAATAAATGTGTAATTTTTGATGTTGTGAAATTTTCTGTAAGGGGGCAGTTATTTTATTTAGGACAAATGTTTCCTCTCACTTTTCGAACTAATTTCCATAATCTTTTGATTCTGTAAAGCTGGTTTTCAACAATGACCACTGGTAAAACACTATATTAAAATAAATTAATTGAATGGTGTTGAATTGAATTTAGCTTCTTTGGGAGGAGTGTCCAATGACGGTGCAAATGAACCAATAAGTATAACTAAGTTTTTCAACATGAAAAATCTCCATGGCGGCACAGTGATGTAGTGGTTAGCACTGTTGCCTTGTACCTTCAGGGTCTGGGTTCGATTCCCGGCCAGGTTCAATTCCTGCCACTGTGTGCATGGAGTTTGCATGTTCTCCTTGTGCTTGGAGGGTTTCCTCCGGTTTCCTCTCACAGTCCAAAGACATGTAGATTAGGCTAATTGGCGTTCCCACATTACCGGTAGTGTGTGATGCCGTGCGGAGGATTGGCAACCCATCCAGGGTGTACCCCGCCTCATGCCCCAAGTTTTCTGGGGTAAGCTCCAGGCCCCAGGTTTTTATTTTTAGAATAAAAATAAATGTTCTCCGTTCTCTTTGTTCATGTACACTTTGAATGAAGCAGCAAATTATTAACTTCCTTTTTAAAGTAGTGGTATTTTTCTGTGCTATGTATTTATTATATACAGTAACTAGCGTAAGTACTTTTCTTGTTAAAAGGGCAAAGCTAAAATTTAACTGATCAGCTTTAATCTAATCAGTAATATTAATATTTCAGGCTGTTACGTATCTTAAAACGTCTTAAAAAGTTTTAGATCAAACTCTACTAATATTAATGTTGGCTTAAAATTGGTTATATAAATAGAATCACCCAATTAATTTGCATTAAATGGAGAAAAAGAATTGATTAACATTAAAAATAAATAAGCATAATAAGGGGGGGGGGACTGCACTAAAACAGAACAAAACAAGCTTGAGCAGAATAGGAGTACAGAGGATTTGCCCATTTTTTTGCCTTTAAAAAAACTTGAAAACTAATTAAAGGTTATTTATTATTTTTAAAATTGTAGATAACTTATTCTGCAAATTGTATTTTAATTGACCGCACAATAAAATGCCATTCAGTGGCCCTTTGAATCATCTTCACTTACACAACTCCTCTGACGAGATAAATGTTGTGATGTTGCTTAAGTTTGTTAAAAAAAAATGCCACAGTGAATACGCGTTGTAATCAACATTAAAGCTGGCTGAATTACATATTAGTGTGCAACTGTGCTTTTTTTGCCCAGGCTGAGTATCAAGGTGACATGGTGGCATAGAGGTTTGTGGGATAGCCTGTACGGGATGAGCGGTAGAAGCTTTAGAAGATAAATGATTAAATAAAACTTTTAAATGTAACTTTTAAACTGTCCTTCCAGTCAGTAATTCTGATAATAGTGGTGAAACCAAATGGTAGAATTCTTATTACATTAAAGTGCAACTAGTTAGTACAGACTTGCTTTGTTTAAATCCGGTGTACATAAATATGCACACACCGCTTCTTTCTCTTCTGTCAGTAATACAATATGTACTGTACCTTCTTTAACAAAGTGGAGGCCCTGCTTTGATTAGAAGCAGAGGAACGAAGTGATCGATAACGTACAGAGAAACCCAGAGGATGGAACTAAAAGGATCTCAACTTGACCGTGCGTGCATGACGCGCCTTGCCCCATTTCCCCTTCTTGGATTAAGCACAAACAAGGCTCGCCAAGGACGATTCCTCTGCAGGCGAAACGCACATAGAGCATATGCCACATTTACACCACACTTGTTTATTGTTTCTACAGACTTAACAGCACTAGGGACGAGAAACCAGTCAGACAATGCAGACATCTAACGAAAGAGCGTCCCAAGATCTATAAAGTTCTTTTATAAATACTGTATGAACCACCTTTGATATTTCCTTCGCTTGAATATTTGGAAAATTCATGACATGAAATCCGAAATAAGATTGTTTCCAGCTTGCAGCACTACGAAGTGAGGACATGTTTAAATGGGGGTTGAACTCTTGTTTGTGTGTGTGTGTGCGTGTGCGTGTGCGTGTGCGTGTGCGTGTGCGTGTGCGTGTGCGTGTGTGTGTGTGTGTGTGAGAGAAGGGAAGTGGATTGGATGTGGAGCTGCAGCCTCGGCACTTTTCTCCTCCGACCATAAAATCTCCTTCTTCTTCTTCTTATCCTCCTTCTTCTTCTTCTTCTTCTTCTTCTTCTTCTCCTTCTTCTTCTTCTTCTTCTTCTTCTCCTTCTCCTTCTTCTTCTTCTTCTTCTTCTTCTTCTTCTTCTTCTTCTTCT
>JAOVVB010000032.1:8745416-8760622 GCA_028570985.1 Heterobranchus longifilis
CCAGCATGGTGGTATAGAGGTTAGCTCTATGGCCTTGACCTCCATGGATGATGGTTCAAGTCCCATCTTCGGGTCTGTGTTCTTGAAGTGTTCCTGTTCTTCCCGTGCTTGGCAGGTTTCCTCCACAGTCTAAAGACATACAGAGTTGGTTAATAGGCATTTCTAAATTACCTGTATTGTGCGTGAGTGCGTGAGTGCGTGAGTGCGTGAGTGCGTGAGTGCGTGCGTGCGTGCGTGCGTGCGTGCGTGCGTGCGTGCCGGTGTGCGTGCCGGTGTGTGTGTCTTGCAATGGATTCTCACCCCGACTAAGGAGCACCCCATCTGGTGCCTAGGATAGTCTCCAGGCCTCCTGCGATATGCAGTGCCAATATTTAAGATTGTAAATTCATCAGCATTGACTTCAATTTATCATATAGTGAACCTTAAAAGAGCCGTCATGTTTGCGTATACATGTCTGTTTGTTTGTTCACTCTTTAGACAATTTGCATGGAGGTGCAGTCGTTGGTCGTACAGGAGCGAAGGCTGCATATCGGTGTTCATAACGGTCTGGGCTGGGTGGATGGACCTCAGGTGATGGTGCTGGAGCCCAGGGCTGGTGGAAGCAGTGACCTTAAAGAAAGTTCTACAGACACACACAGGTGGGTCACTTTTTATCAAGTGTATGAAATTCAGGAATTTCCTCTCAACATTATAAAAATTCAGGGGTGAAAAACTTCCTAAAAATTCCATAAAATGGAATGTCACTTTGTTTTCTTCTCCAATATTCTTCTATTTTAGACCTTATCCACATGTACATAATAAAAATAAAAATACATTTTTCCTTGAAAAAGGTTTTCACCCAAGTACATCACAGTCTAATGTCAAACACAGGAGGTATAGCGTATATGCCATCTGCTCTTACTAGCCAAAAACGCTTTTTCTGTAAAACAGAAAACATGGTTTCTAAATATCTTCACTGTATAAGTAGCTTTCCAAAAAGTCATTTTATAGTGACCTGAAACTGTGCTTGCGTGTGAACAGAACACCAAAACACACACAAAAAAAAAAAGTTTAACAGTTAATAAATTAATAAATACCCATGCACAAGTGGACAACTCCTTGGTTACACATCCTGATAGGTGAGTTTTATGGTGTACTGTATATACCGATCAGCCACAGCAGGAACACATTAACACTGATTTTCAATTATACACCAGTAAACTGGTGACAGGGTCATGGGCACCCAAGACTCATTTATACCTGTGGGGACCAAAGGTCAGACCATGTGGTCCGACCTCACAGAAAAGCCAGTGTAGCACACATTGTTGAAAAAAGTCAATTCTGGCTATGATGGAAAGGTATAAGAATACCCAGTGCATCACAGCTCACCCAGCAGGCAAAGAGTTCAAGACTTCCGACCCAGTGTTTAAACTCCCTACATCCCAATCCAGTTGAGCACCCATGGGATTTTTCAGACAAACAAATCCGATCTACAGAGGCCCCACCCCACAACACATGGCAACA
This sequence comes from Heterobranchus longifilis, assembly GCA_028570985.1. NCBI lineage: Eukaryota > Metazoa > Chordata > Actinopteri > Siluriformes > Clariidae > Heterobranchus > Heterobranchus longifilis. The sequence continues at coordinate 8,746,920 of JAOVVB010000032.1, forward strand.
TCCCACGACACACAAGGATCCACTGTTAATGTCCTGACACCAGACACCACAGCACCCTTGTAGAAGTCTTCTGGAGTCATGCTCCAAGGTCCTACAGTTACTCACCCAGCACATACATAATACTGAGCATAATGTTTTGTGCTTCATTATGTGAATAGTTCCCCCAATTATCATGTATGTTTTTTAAAATGCTGATTTAACCCCTGTAGCATGTTTCTTTTTAAATTAAATATTGAAAGTGCTCAAAAGCCAATTGATCTATTACCAGCAAAGGAACATATTATATTTATATGGTTTTCTATCTTGTATTGACTCAAACCACAAAAGGAAACAAAACTTAAAGAAGAATCGCATAAGAAATTTAGAACTGAAGGAGCAATTGGGTATTGATGCTAAGAACGAAGCTCTTTGCTAGATGAATGGCAAAGTAAGGCAACGCTGACTCAAAGCACACAGTGATTCAGTCTTTTTTTTTTTTTTACACGAATAAAACACTAGTGCATCTGAAGTTTTCCATGTCCAATTTAAAATTTGACTTCACTCAATTCTCTGTGCTTATCACTAATTCCTAAGCTCTTATATTCTCTGACATTCGTTTTTTACAGTAGGTTTATACTAACTGACTTCTTATCACTGAATACTTAAAGCCACTAATGCGTGTCAAGACCTGTTTTTTTTTGCTCCACTGGCCTCACGCTCTACCTTCCCTGCATCCAAGTTAAATTCACCTCAATCTTTTATTCATCACACCTTGGCACTCATATCGGATATGAATTCTGTGTGATTTACACATCTTCTGTATGAGCAATAAATAATGTATGCCGCAAACGCATTCTGATTTCAGAAATGCATTTTTCAGATCGTTTTCACTTTGGTCGTGCGAGGATCCCCTTTGCTGCTTCCTTTGCTTTAAGTTCTGCTTCATTAGCTCATGCTGGATGTGAACCCAGCAGAAATGCCAAGAGGTGAAAAAGTCAAGAACGGAGCGCCGAACTTCTCCCTTCCATACAGCTCATGTGCACCAACATGCCTGGAAACAGGGCTATATTTAAAAGCTGACGGAGATGAGAAGAAGATGAACAGAAGAGAGAGAGTGAACTGACATCTCCCTTATGTCGTCTCGCACGATTCCCTATCAGCTTTTCGCCTCTGACGTGTGAGATACCCGTAGTTCACACTGAAACGTGTTTTAGCTACACGCTGACGGGAGACCGACCGCAGCTTCCTGTCATTTACAGATAGCTTAGTGTGCAGGAGATTGGGATGCAGGAGCCAGCGTAGTTCTCAGGGTGTCGAACAGAGAATGTGATTAATTAGCGAATACTTTTACAGCTCAACACTGCCGCCATCTTGATGACGTGTGTGTGTGTGTGTGTGTGTGTGTGCGTGCGTGCGTTTGTGTGCGTGCGTGCATATTCATGCTCATGTAAGTGTCAAACAAAGGTGAAAGTAGAATGTTGGGAGCAAATTAGGCATGCCAGTCTGTCATGCATGACGGAGACATGACAGGTGTTTTGGGGAATTAATAGATTTCCACACGCCAGCCGTATAGTATCACTAATTGTGCCAAACTTTAATATGACGCTCTCCTAATTATTTTTTTCATCATTAACTTCTTTCTCGCACATCTGCGTTCATGTACCCAATTTGGAAACCGATAGTTTTTCGTATGCTCTATTACAGATCCCTGGCAGATTGAAACAATGTTCTTTTTGAGTATTTCTGCTCATCATTCCCCCACCTCCCTTCTCCTCAGGGAGTGTACCATAGCTCGGTATCATAAACCTCGAAAAAAACAACTTTAAAAAATATCTATCATTTTACATGACTGTGTAATTGTTCAGTTGTGGGTTTCGCAAATGTAAAAGCAAAAAAAAAAAAAAAAAGTCCCTTAACCTTACTATATTTTCCAGGGAGCTCCAAGACCCACTTTAGTACATTTACTTACCGTAATTAAATGCATATTAAATTCTGATTCCTTAAGACCCCTGAGATCAACTGCATGCCTCTTTTTAGAAATGTATTCCACTCAAGTCCACACACACACACACTTCTGTTTTCTTTTTGTGGTGTATTTCTAGAGCTATGTCATATTGCTATAGTTACATAATACCCTGCCTACACCTAGCTTTAATCTCTGTAAACTGTGGCATATTTTCCTCATTATGAACTCCATCAAGAGAGGAAGGACATAATGTTTCATTTTATTTATTGCTTCATTGTTTGGTTGATGTTCTATATCCAAAAGGATTTATAATTCACCCAATTCAAAATAACTGAGGCTGGGTTCTGACCTTCCGATCGGTAGACCAACAGCTCCATTCTTTAACCACTAAGCCACCACTATCATATAATATAATATAATATAATTATATGCACAGTGATGCCACTGTACAAGCTTACTGGCTTACACATGTAGTTATTTCTGTATGCTTTCTGCTTATGCATGAGTCAATTATTTCCCTCATTAGTGCCAAGTGGTTGTTTAAGAGTGGGATCTTAGCGTCGCACACCACTGTAATCTCTCATAGCCCTTTGCACGCTGGGCTCGATTGGCCACTAATGAGTTCGGTTTTCTCAGCACTATTTAATTTGTTAAAGCCATGTTTAGTTTAGATGCCTAAACAGATTAGCAAAATAATGTCTTTATAAATTTTAGCTGAATAAAAAGTACATTTAAAACTTCTAGTTTGATCATCAAGTTGCTAGTTCAGTACATTGCTTCATTGCTTTATGCCGTGCTTCTTTTATATACTAGCATTAAAAATAAGTACTGCAGAAAAACCGAATCCATCACATGTAGTGCATTTATAATGCATTCAGCCTCCAAATAATATAGCATTATTAAGTAAGCAATTTTCCAATCGTCTGTAGATGGCCAGGCGTTCAACAGCATTTGGCTATGCTATCTTTGTCGGAGAGGGGTTACTGTGTCACCTGTTAATCAGAGCGACACATCTGTGGGACTTGTGATGTTGCAGGTACAGTAGTAAAAGTTTAAAAAGATGTGGTGGCTGACTTCATCTGTCCCTAAGATTGTATTTGTAAACCTTCTTACTTTTTGTTTGGTAGATGTGAAGGAGAAGAGCTAGTGCTGTAGTTTGATGTGAATTTCCAAAGAACAAATTGGTTATACATACTGTACATAGCGTACTAGTGTATATGTATCATACGGGGTCTGTCTAGAAAGTATCACCTAATTGCACTTCTCATTTTTACACACCTAATTACACATTTATCACACTGTCATTTTTAACAGATTTTCGACCATCTTTGAAGCTTTTGTACCACGTTTTTATTTGTGTTACTTATTACTTATTGCATCATCCCTGAAAGTCTTCTGAATCATTCAGATAGTTTCCGCAGAGGAACGTTCAAGCTTAGCAAAAAGCTGATGCAGATTCTTTGCTGTATTTACTCAGTCATTTAGAAAGCAGGTAGAACCCCATTGGCTAGTACAGTAGAGATCACATTAATCTTGTGCAAACAGTTCTCATTATATTAACTGTGGCTGGACTTTTTTCCAGACAGACTTGTATATGGAAAAGTGTGTGTGTATACTGTATATAAGCGGAAAAAATAAATTCAGTCTCTCAAAATATTAGACTATTTCATTTCAAGGCTGAGTAAATTACTATTCACACAGAATAAATACTGTGTCTTTTTTTTATCTGGTTCAGTAAACAAAACCACAATCATGGGGAATTCAATTCAGTTCAGTTTTATTTATATAACATTTTTAACAATGGTCATTGTTGCAAAGCAGCTTTACAGATTACAAAAAAAAAATGGAAATGAGTTTGAAAAGTTGTGGAAATATGTATGAATTATCATTACCAGCTTGTCCCTGATGAGCAAGCCAAGGGCAACGGTGGCAAGGGAGACCGCTGACATGACAATTTATCAGATAATGATCACTGACACTCCACAAGGAGGGTAACATTGCTGAAGCAATAGGGATGACTGCAGCCTTAAGTGGATTGTCACGCGAAATTTAATAAAGATATTCAGAGAACTTCACTTCTAGGCGAGTGAGGCTGGAGTCAGTGCGTCAAGAGCCACCACACACAGAAAATCTACAGGAAATGGGCTACAACTGTTGCATTCCTAGTATTCAGCCATTTCTAAACCTGAGAAAATATTAGAAGTGCCTTACACCTCCTGGTTTGATTCCCACGTCAGGTCTTTGTGCATGGAGTTTGCATGTTCTCCCCATGCTTGGTGGGTTGCCTCTGGGTTCTCCTGTTATCTGCCACAGTCCAAAGACATGCAGATTAGGCTAATTGATGTTCCTAAAGTACAGTGTGAATGCATGTATAAATGTTGACCAGAGGTCCTACCACGGTTGTACAAAATGGGAATGAATACAATGGTCACCATTGGCCTCCATAGTCCCTAGCTGGACTATTGAGGTTCATGGATGCATGGATACACATATTGATACATCTAGTTATGATTGAGGCTTTGGTTGGGCCACAGGAGTGAAACTATTTACTGCATATCACCTGCCAGTAAAGCACAGTTGTGGCAGAATATAGAAATATCCTTAAAGAAAATCTGTGAAAGACTAGAAGAAATCATTTTGGAAGAAAATTAATAATAAACATTAGCTGAAGTGATTTTAAAAAGAAAATACTGTTTGAAGTATGAGGGTATGGCAGCGGTACAGACTACTTACTGTGATATAGCAGACATGAATGAATCAGGACTCTAAGCATCTGTTCTGAGTCACCACAGTAAATAGATCTCTTTAATCGTGGTAGACACACTCAGTTTGAGTCTTGCTGGTTGATAATGCATGTGCAGAGCATTCAAAGCCATCTCTCTCTCTCTCCCCCCCCCCAGCTCTCTCCTGATGCCACGTGGTAACGTGGAGCTGAGAATGATAAGGCACCCAGCCTTCAGCTTGCTCTTCCAGCTGGAGTACGTCTTCTCTGTTCCCCTTGTCGGAGATGGAAAGGTAACACACGTTTGTCCAAGTGTTAAATCAGGTTGGCTCTGTTTGTTTAACACATTTCACAGTCAAAACATTCGCAAAGCAGGATTGCGAAGGACTAAGGAGACAATGGAATGTATAAATAGAATAACATAACAGATGAACCAAAATAAAACTGATAGAGACACAACAACTGATAAAAAAAAATAAAAGCTTAAAAAACAGACCCCAGGGAATAAATAGAGAAAGATTAAAGAGTTAAAAATAAATAAATATAGTACATGAGAAGAAAAAAGTTGTAGAACAGATGGTCCAAATGTTTATAGTCTGTAACTGGTTATACGCTTTAGCAGATAATGTTTTATTTATTGATGTATTTATTTATAAAAGGGTTGCTTCAGAAGCAAAAGCTTTATTATTAAATGTGCCATCTGTGCTGTCTGATTCTGATTTTGTATATAGATCAGTGATTTGGTTCAACCTATTAAAACTTAGATGCAAGCTAATAGTGTCCGGGCTAGATAATGTCCTGAGTCGTGGGCATCAACAGGTTATGGAAAGCACACACATTGAGGGAATCTACAGTATGTTGGAGGCATTCACAGCAGCAGAAGTTGAGGCACAAATAGAGGAAGCTCTAAGCACAAATAGAGCATCAGGTTTAATCCGGCACTGGTGTAAAAAGCTTATATTGTGCTCAGACTGAAAGTGGGGATCTGGATCTCAGTAGTCTAGTCGTACAGAGACTTCTGTGTGTGCGTTCCTATTAATCTGCAGCTGGAGCAACATTTCATAGTGTCACACCTGTTTAAAAGCAGACCTATTTCCTTCTAAGCTATACAAGAAAGTACAGTACGAGTTAAGATGAAGGGACATGCTGTATTAAGTACACAGTGGTGGCTATGTTACCGAAGCTCAATAGGGAGAGGTGTAGGATATGCTGCTTGTTATAATATACACACACACACACACACACCTGTATGACTGAGAAAGGGGATCTAAAAGATGTTTCAACTACTCTTTTTATTCTTTTTTTTTTCATGTCTCGCCTTCTCTCACTCTGCTTTACTCTTTTTGCTGTCTCAGTCTGTCTCTCTCGGTCTGTCTCTTTCCCTCTGGTGTATTAGTGTGTCTGTCCCAGAGGAAATTAAACAGCCATCCTTGGCAGGACAGCTTCAGTAAATAAACACATTGTAAAGAAACAGGGAGAGGGGAAAACGAAGGAACAGAGTCGGATGACTAAGGGATCGCAGATAGCAGGTCTGTAGTCATCCCAGCTGGTTCCCACTGCTCTCCTTGGATCGCGGTCCTGCTCCTGCGTGGATTCTCTCTGGATTAGTGCATCCATAATAAATCTCACACACAAACACAGCACTGTGCTTCATTTTGATCCACAGGGAGTCTTCATTACAGACTGATGCCAAGCTCGTGCCCCAGAAATCTGAATCTACTGTAGAGCCAAGAACTGTTTTATCCCAATGTTTATCAACAGTTACCACATTTCTGTTAATACGGATTAATTCAGAATCGAAGTCAGCACAGAATGTTGTGTAGCTGTTTGGGGAAATTTTCAGAATCCCCTGGTTTTTTATTTATTTATTTATTTTTTATAGTCTCAGACACCATGTGTCCATTTTTTTTTTTTTTGGTGTTTTTTTTTTTTTTTTACTCAAAATGGCTACATTAACACTAATGCTATACCCCTATCACACAAGGTGTGTCCGAAACAAAACGCTCGGCTGTTAATGTTATTTCATGAGTCAGTGTGTTGGACTGCTTGCAAGAGCATTTTGGCATCTGAAAGAAAACAGATTGATATTTGTTGCTGGTTTGTTGTAGATATATTGTAGTCCCATTTGTTCTCAAGCAATATATAGCCAAGGATGTTAATTTGAAGCGTTCAGTTATCTTTCGTAATTTTGGAGTTTATCCTGTGAGCACTCAACATGAGACAGGGAACACCCTGAATGGGAGAGCTAGCCATTACAGAATACTATAACAAATAATTTAACATTAACATATTCAGTTCAGCTTAGTGTTTCTTGAAGGTGGGAAGACCAGACCAAATAACCCAGAGGAAATCACCACAGGCATGGAGAGAACATACAGGGAAACTCTATACAGACAGTTATACAAACTCAGGAACAAACGATCGATCCTGAAGCTGTGAACAAGTACTATGCAAAAGTCTTGAGCCATCCCTTATTTCCTTATAATAAATCAAATAAAATGTATTAAAAAAATTGTTTAGAATAAATTAAATTGAAATAAATTATGTTTGCCCTGCAATGGATTAGCACCCTGTCCAGGATGTACCCCGCCTCGTACCCCAAGTCTCCTGGGATAGGGATCAGGGCCTGCGCGACCCTGAATACAGGATAAAGCAGTATAGATGATGAGTGAGTAAGTAAATTATGGAGATTCAATTAAAGGGCATTTTTAGCATTATTAAATAAGCAACTTTCCTGGGGCACTGGTGGCTCAGTGAAGTTTTCCGCCTGCCATGAGAAAGGCCCAGGTTTGATTCCCAGCCAATGCCCGAAACCCCAGCCACTGGATGCACTAAAATGGGAGGGTTGCGTCAGGAAGGGCATCTGGCATAAAACTTGGCCAAGTTGTTGTGCGGATCAGCAGGTCCGCTGCGGCGACCCCTCAACGGGAGCAGCAACATGTAGATTAAATTAAAAAGATAGGAAATTTCTTTTACCCTGACAGGTTACAACGTGCCTTAAGATACTATTAAAAATTTGGTAGTGTATTTAAACAACCTGAGCAGCAACCTCATTTCCCCTCTCATCTATTGCAACCACTTAGCATTCAGCATCACCAGTATACTAATCACCGGCCTGATCATCTGTCCTCATCTGCACCTGTTTTTCACTGATTCATGCCTTCAGTTCGATTAAGGTTTTTTTTTATGCTTAAATGATTCATAGGTCACTGTGTAGCTTAACAAACAAAAACATTACTTTGAAACTGGTCAGGTATAGGGACTTGGCTGAAAATAAGAGGTAAAAACTTGCCAAAAATGGGTGGCAAAAAAAAATCATTCAGGAATTCTGGAGAACTATTCCTCAAGAATCCTTTAAGAAACAAAAATACAAGAAAAACTGGCTGTTTGGAAACAAAATATGAAGAAATGAATGACACTCCAGATTTATGCACAGTACTGTACGTATGTATGGAAAAAGAAACTATACTGCTCCTTTTTATCATGTTATTTTACAGCAAGTGTACTTGCCAAGCTTCACTGTTAGTTTATCGATTTTTCCTCTATCTCGCACCACGCAGACATGAATTACTGAAGTCCTGACCCATATCATATTCCACATTCATACTTGTCTAAATAGTTGTATCAGAGTGCTTTCTGTCAAACTTTTTAACTTTGGCAACTGCTTTTAAAGCACAATGGAGTAGATTTTTCTTACTTTTTACAAGTCAAAGTCTACATTGCCAGCGTGTTGTTTTTACTGTGATAGGAATAATAATAATAATAATAATAATAATAATAATAGGTTATTATAGGGAAAATTTATACAGTGAAGATACTTGAAGTTACATTTATTCTGAATACATTCTGAATATTGTGACCCAACAAACACTTTGGCGGAAATAAAGTGGTAATGGGAATATGTACATTGTAACCAATAATTCTGTTCATTCTAGGAAATATTATTGTTTTAAGTAACTTTATTTAAAATAACGTTTTCCAAAGTTTTTGCACCCTAAAACTATAAACTATAACAGGACATTGCACCTACACACAACCTGAGATCAGGTAACCAACAGGCCAGGATTCTCACAAACACACACACACACACCTTTATACATACACACCGCTGCAAACTGACAGCACACACAATCACACACCCACACATGCCCCACTAGAGGCTCATTACAAACATATTGCAGTCCAATCTGACACTTACCTACTCTACCACGCAAAAGAACGGGATGCACATTGTATTAAGCATTGTATGTCCCCTAAGTGCTTATTTTCTTTCTCTACATGGCGCAGAGTGTTTTATGAACGTGCGAGTTAAGTCACGGGGGAGCTTCCGTCAATTATGTGCGTGGGTGAAATTTCACTGCAGCGCACCGGCAGGATGGACGCTGTTAGCATGTCGGCGCTTCCATTTTCCACTGGCTCAGGTCACAGGAGTCTCCAATTAAAGAGAGAAAACAAGCCAGCATTCAGCAAATAGCTAACCGCATGCTCCATATAGCAATTCGCTCCAGCAGTGATGAGAAGGGAAGCCTGTACACAATGGTTCCTACATTTTAAAAAGTATTCCCACCTTGCAGACTACATTGTTAGTCACTGAATGCACATATTGTGAGTATGCAATGCTCAAAATCCAGTGTTTTTTCTCTCACTCCCCTGCTCTCAAATTAGACTTTCAGAACTATTTAAAAGGGCATGTGTAAAAGTTTTATGAAGGGAGGGAGAAGATGTGGGAGAGAGACAAATTGCGTGGGTCGCTGTATTTTTAGCTCATGTTAAAGGATGATGTCGTGGACGTCACTGCACTGACGAATATAGCAGGAATAACTGCAGCTCAGAGACACCGAGCTTCTCACTGCTCTGAGTTTAGAATCCATCTGTCTGATTGGTGAAAGCGTGTTCAAGCTTTAGTCTCTGTGAAAACCAATTCCGCAAGCTTTAAAGTGCCGAATGTTTAATTACGTCAGCTGTCAACGCTACATAGAAGTGGGATTTCGGAGCAGTGCTGATATTTCTCCATTCTTACTGCCTTTTGTAGTAACAGCGACAAATGAATAACTTAAGGGTGTTGATTTCCTCTGATAAAATGTCACGAAAGTATGCTGTTTGCTTGATATTAGTTCGTTTATTTAAAGGACTAATTGAAGGATCATTGTAAGCAAAAGTTATTATTTTATTTTTTTTACAATCCCTCTATGTATTAGGTTTATCTACAGGGAACATCTGCTGGTATTTAAAAATGATGTAATGATGTAGACCTATTGGTGAATGACCAGACTTCTGATTGGTGTAAGGACTGCATAACCAATTATATGATTGGTGAATAGATTGAAAGACTGATTATCCACTTTTTTTTTTTTTTTTTGCTTCTGCTGCTTAAACTGTAGCGTTATGATTGGATTTACCATTGTAATTTTCCTTGTTAAACCTCTGATCTCTGGAACAATATGCAATTTAAACTCAATTTTTGTACCAAAAAATGATTTAATATCTTTAAATTATTAAGCAACATGTACAATGTGATCTTTCATAATCATCTTGTGCCAGTAATAGAGTGCTTAATGAAAGGGGTTATGATGTACAGGACCACGATGAAACATCCAGCACATTTTGCTGAAGGTGGTACTTTTTCATCCCTCACAAATGTTTCAAGATCCTTTCCTGGTCCACATGTGGCCTTCTCCGAGTATGGGAGCTTGTTTAACAGGGTGCAGTGTGTCTCTTAGATTTAGACCTGTAATAAATCTTCCATTGAGGTGCTACTTCACAGTGAAGTGGATCATCAAGGAGCTTTTAGCCGTGGATGTTACTTGTTGTAACCGAAATGGATATAAATCATCTCTTGTTCCAGCTTCTGTTGCCGATCTGTGTTCTGAGTTAAAAGCACAGCTTGTGAACACAAGGATAGCTCTAGGACTATGAATTAAACAGCTTGGTAAAAAGACAATCTGGGCATTAAAATGTCCTTTGCTCTTAAACAACCTCAGCACTTCATGAACCTCAGTTCTTCAAGGTGTTAGAAACATTCCTTTGAGATTCTAAACGACGTTGACATGAGTGCATTGCAAAATCTCCCATCCCAACATGGGATATGAATCAGTTTAAAAAAAAAAAACTGATTGAGATTAAGGCAGCACAGAGGTGGAGTTGCCTCGTATCTCTAGTGCAAAGGGTTTAATTTCTGTCTCGGGTCTGTGTGCGTGCAGGTTGCATGTGCTACCCATGTTTGGTGTGTTTTCTTCAGGTACTCCAGTTTTGTCCCATGGTTTAAAGATATCCAGGGTAGGCTAATTGGTATTTTCAAATTGCCTGTAGTGTGTGCGTGTGTGTGCATGTGTGCGTGTGCGTGCTTGAGTGCCCTGTGATGGACTGTCACCCTGTCTATAATCCCATACAGACTGAGTGAGAGAGAGTGAGTGAATAAGTTTGCGATGACTTGTGAGATGTCAGCAACAGGCTGTGGCATTCCAACCATCATGGCTTGGCATTGACAGCCTAAATGTGTGCCAAAAAGACAGCCCTCTCACCATTATGCCACCTCCACCAGCCTGGACTGTTGCCACAAGGCAGGATGGGTCCAAAGATTCATGCTGTTTAGAGGAGCCTGTGCCCGCCTCAAATTTCTGTTCTTGACAGACAAGAGCAAAAACCGATCTAGCGTCTTTATGTTTTCCATCCACGTCAATGTTCAATGGTCTGAGATGCCTTTTGGGTGTGTGGCTATTTGAGTTTTTGGGGTCAGTTTTCAATCATGCTGGCCATTTTTCTTTTTAATCAACAAGGTGTTATGTAGTGGTGTAAGGTGTTTTGTATGTATGTAAACTCTAGGGAGTGTTGTAGGTTAAAATTACAGAGGATCAGCATTTTCCGTAATTCTCAAACCAGCTTGTCTGGGACCAACAACCATGCCAAGGTCAAAGAAACTAAGATCATTTTTTTTTTTTTTATAATTTTCCATGACTAGATTACACATGGTTTGTAGTCATTACATCCTCATTTTTCTGTATAATGGTCATTTATATTATTATTATTATTATTATTATTATTATTATTTGTTTCATTTGTTTGTGTTTTTAGGTCATGCCTTAAAAGTTGTATTCTGCTTTAAAATTTATTTCCAGCTTATCATAATTAATTAGTAGTCATCTAGAAAAGCTTATTTCACCAGTATCATAGAAACACTAAAAGGATGAATAGCACAAGCTTGCTGATCACCACTGGATGGAGCTGTGTAGCCCATTAAAGGAGTGTATATTCTCTCTCTCTCTCTCTCTCTCTCTCTCTCTCTTTCTCCCTTTCTCTCTCCCCCTTAATTCCTCTCACAATTATGCCTAAGCTACTGTTTACTGTGTTTCACCACCATGCGATTATTCCTCTAATATGTTTTGAAAGATTTTCCGAACCGAGTATTGCAGAGCTGGTGACTAATTAGCAAATCACCAGATTGTGACGCCACACCTTTCTGAACATATTCTCAACTGCTTCAAACTGAGCGAATAAAACACAGCCGCTCGGAAATACTAGCCTCGGGATAAAACTCAGTCATGCTGGAAGCCAGTCAGAATTACACTGATCAGGAAAACTTTTTATTTTTGTTTTCACCATTTTGCAAAATAAGCAGAAAAAAAGGCAAATTAGTGAAAAAGAAATAATGGGAAAGTCCATCCATAAAGCTGTTAGAAACTTTCCTTTTTTCTTAAAATTCCTATCTGCAGATGCTTGACAGATGGTTTTGTTATGGGTGGAAGCCTCACCACTTGTCCTTCGTCTGTGTTTGGTGAGAACTTTTCCTGTTGTATTCTTTTGGGGTAAACCAGTTAACAGCTGTAACATTATACCACAGCAGTGTTATGTAAATTCGCAAATCTGATTGCTGAGAATGTGTCGAGTCATTTTCCTTAGTAATGTCTACTCAGGCAGTAGTTCTGACGTAAATACAGTTGTTCGAGTATGTTATTTCAGAAAAGGTAATTCACACTGACTTGCATGTTACAGACCATAGGGTGTCTATGTTTAATAATAAATTGATTTTAAAAAAGCTGTATTAATCAAGAAAAGGGTATAATTATATGTTAACGCTTTCTGTAAAAAGACATTTATGTAACATTTACTGAAGGAGTCTCAGGTGTTAGTGCTTTGCAACAGTAAGTAATTTTTGTAAGTAAGTAGTGAGTAATAACAGGAGCTAACTTATTTTAAATGAATGTAGTAATATTGGTTCAAAAGCATGACATTAATTAATACATTTAAAATTGCTGTAGTTGGCACATTGCTGTGCTTTAATACACTGGAGCAATAAAATTAATTTTAGATAGTCTTGATTAGAGAGAGAGTGAGGGGGAGGGGAAAAAAGCATGAGTCAACTTCCTGGCATCTTTCATTTTAAGGTAATGTTCAACTGGTAATGATTCGAATTTGAGTAAAGACTACTAGAATGTTGAGGATGGTGTCCACATGCAAAAATAGAAAATTAGAAAAAAGATACTCCCTTGGGTACACCAGAGGTTTCATACTAATTTGCCATGAGTTGGGGTTGTATAAAGTCTGTCTGATTGTGTGTTGTAAGAAGTAGGGGAGAAATATGGGTCCATACAGTATGTTTTGGTTTGTTTTTCCCTCGCCCTCAGTGCTTCAGGGTTATTGAAATGTTGACCAGTTTCTGTAATAATACCTGAGCCAAAGCCTGAACTTCTTCCATAACATTATTAAAGAAAAACAGTCTTTAGTTACCACTAACCTAGTTTCGTTTCTCACCCACCATTTTCCTGTCATGGTCAGTGTCATAAATGAAAAATCCATCATAAAAGAACCTTTACAAGCTTCAGAATGCAGTGCATTTATATAACACAATCGTGCTTAGTAACAGCAAAGACTTGGCTAGTTAGCAATCCACAAGATGACCAGAATGATGCAGTTGATGGAGGTGATCAGCATGAATTTTGAACGTTAGAACATTTGGAACCAATCTGTTTGACACAGGGTGTACAAAATGGCAAATCAAAGTTAACATGGCAGAAAAAACATGGCACTGAATAAGGTTTA
>JAOVVB010000032.1:8767191-8777720 GCA_028570985.1 Heterobranchus longifilis
ATGAAAACATATAATGTTTGTGTAGTATTATTTTAAGCAGACTGTGTTTTTCTATTGTTGTGACTTAGATGAAGATCAGAGCACATTTTATGACCAATTCATGCAAAACTTCACGTAATCCCAAAGGGTTCACATACTTTTTCTTGCAACTGTAGCTTTCTTTGGCCATGGATTCAAATGGAAAGACACAGAAAACAAAATGAAAGCAATGCTTTAAGACCAAGATAACAATCAATAGTTTTTTTTTTTTTTCTATTTTAGATTACAACTTGCTCTTTGTTTTATCATTCTTTTCCATCAATGTTACAGTTTATATTCATTAACTTTATTTTTTTCTATACCCCGTAAAAAGAGTAAAATCACATAGTTTGGCTATTATATCAAATGTCCAATTCAAATGCCCAATTCATGTTATTTTTAAACACCTTTTTAAAATAATCCTCTTAACATTTTTACCAAGTTTGCAAAGTTTACACAGGTTACTAAGTTGTATTTATTTTGTATATTTCTTAAGTGAGATTTCTTAAGTGAGCTTTTTTTGTGTGCGTTGATTCTTCTGACATATTATTGAGGGATGAGCCTGACATTTTATATCCTTTTAGCCTTTTTTCTAATGTGCTGCATTAAAATCGTTCTCCCCCTTCTCTCTCTCTTTCTCTCCCTCCCATCAGGCTTTTTGGCCTCAATACCATTAACTTGTGGCATAAACCAATAATTATATAAATAAACTTGTTTGTTCATTCCACATCTTTTCTTTTTTTGTGTCTGACAGAAATGTCACAGAAATGTTAATGAAATGTTAATTAAACATCATAAAGTAAGGAAACGCATGTCTTTAGCATTGTGCTGAGAGGTCACTCCTCCCCAGGGCTCCAGCTTTCCGTCTGCAGGGGGTGCGCATTCAGCAGGCGGAGCAGGTAGGAAGCAGAGGCGGCCTAATTAAAGTGAATGTCACTCCTTCCTACTGAGAAGTGCATCAATCTCCCACATGGGCCTGCTGTGAGTTTGCCCTGTCACATGCTCTCCTGCAGAGACGACACCACAGGGCCTGAAAATACCTTTTTATGTCTCTGTGTGTATGTTTTTGAGTGCCACATGTCCGGGCCATTTTTGGTGGCTCTGCCAAGCCCAAAGAAGTTCATGTTGGCCAACAAATGCAGCCTTCTGTTTCTCTTGCTGGCAGACTGTTCGGCACCTGATCGAGAGATTCATATGGACTGCGTTTTCCCGACATTATGCACGGAGTTCTACACAGAGGAGTTTTAAAGTTAACTTATCAAGATCCTTAGGCTCGCCAACCGTTATGGGTTTTGCGTAGGTCTGCATTTTAACATCCGGGTACGTTAGTAGGTGTTATCATTCAAAAATAAGCCAAGAAGTCTAATTGATTTATAAGCTTGAAATGATTGGCAATTCTATAACTCTTTTGAGCTCTCTGGTATTAAGAGACACCCAGGGAAGCTCAGCCCTTCCCCAATTTCATGTTAGTAATTTTTGGTTTGTGATTTTCTCATCTCAATTTTATTTTTAAAAGTTGCACTTACATGGTGCCTTGGTTCTGCCAAGGTAAAGTGTGACTGTTTTGAGTTTAACAAACACTCTCATTCATTTTCCATACCACTTATCCTTGTTGCAGAAATCCAGAGTCTATCCCAGGGGACTCTGGATGGGGTGCCAATCCATCACAGGGCACAAGCACTCTTGCACACTTACTCGCACACTACGGGGAATTTGAAAATGCCATTTAGCCTGCTGTGCATGTCCCGAGTATCCGTGAATCGAATCCTCGACCCTCAAGGTGCAAGGCCACAGTGCTAACTGGCATTAGATAAGTAAAGGCATGGCTAACATTATTAGCGCCCTTACATTTTATTTTTTTAGTGTACCAACCATTTCTCCTCAACAATATTAAAATAAAAGAAATTTTTTTTTTTTAGTAAGCAATAAGATATTTTGGTGAAACTTAAAGGTATCTTCTGTCTTATAAGCAACAACTCAACAAATTAATTTAATTGTAAAGAAGTATTCCTTCTGCTTTTTGTGCCACTGAGTATACAGTATAATGCTAGACATAAAAAGAGAAAAAGAAATTTGTCTGGGTTTAGAAGGAAGCTAATATCCAAGCATGGTAAAAATAATGGCTACAAGATCTTCTTTAAAGAGCCTGATGTTCCTGTAACCACTGCAGCCAAGATTATTAAGGCCCATGGGGCTGTAGCCTGGATGTGGCATCAAGAGGAAAATTGACTCAAGATCGAAGATAATGATTGTTTGAATGGTGGGGAAAGAGGGCAGGAAACATTCTTCAAGACAGATCCAGGCTGACATTCAAGCTTAAAGAACAATGGTTTCAAGTCAAACCAATCATTTCTGTCTGAGTGAAAATACGTTGTGTATTAGAAAACCCAGAAAACGTCTTGGAGAGAAACAAACAACCAAAAAAAATGCCAGATTGAAGTGTGCCAGCCTACATGATGAGACGTCTTTCTGGCAGAATGTCGATTGGAAAGATGAGAGAGAATTTGAGTCTTTGGTTAAAAAGAAGAAAAGAAAAGTGTTCACAAAAAGAGAAAAAAAAACTCCTAAAGAAAATAATACTGTTCCTACTATGAGGTCCTATCAGTGAGGCCCACTGATGTTTGGGGTTGCTATGGTAAATATATTGTATTTGGATACAATGTCATTCAAGGTTTGGATAATTTCCCCACCCACCCACCTAATCTGTGAGATGAGAAGATAACGAACCAAAAATTACTAACGTGAAACCAGGGAAGGGATGTGCTTTCCCTGGGTGTCTCTTAATACCAGAGAGCTCAAAAGAGTTATGCAATTTCCAATCATTTCAAGCTTATAAGTCAATTAGACTTCTTGGCTCATTGAATGAAAACGCATACTAACATACCCGAGCCTGGCTTGCGATCTCCATTCCAGTTCATCCCAAAGATGGGGTGAAGGTTAGGCAAGTTTGTGCAAGTTCTTCCACAATGAACTCATCAGAAGTCCTTGCTTTGTGCACTGACGCTCAGTCATGCCTTCTCCATGGTGTTACCAGAAAGTTGGAAGCATAGCATTGTCCACGATGTCTTGGCATGCTGAAGCATTAAGATTGCCTTTAACTGTGTATAAGGGGACTGATTGAAACGCTTAAATTCAATATTGAACAGGTTAGGCCAAATACTTTTGTCCATATAGTGCAGTGTAGTTATTGTTTGCTATGTAGTTATTGTTTGCTATGTAGTTATTGTTTGCTATGTTTTTGCACTGTCTCCATCAGTAAACCCTGTGCAGTCAGAATGTACAGTTTGTACACAATACAACCCAGTTTCAACATCCTGCTTTTCCTAGATACATTTTTAATCTTGTAGAATATGTTTCTTAACAATTAAAAACAAATGTTTAATCTTTCTCTTTTGATAAGGAATGTAGCAGGATTATGCGTTTTGCTTGTCTCTACTCCTCACTGTATCATCACTGACACAAAAGCCATGTGCACCTCAAACACCTCTGCCATCTTTGCTGCTGCTCGAGTGCTTCTGGCATCACCAACCACAGTCCTGGTGCTACGTCTTTTTATACCTTTGTGAATTTTTGACCAGGAAGAATACATGAAAAAGATGTGAAGCAACCTGCTTGTACTGGATCATTGAAGGAGCCAAGATGGCTTCCCATGATGTCTGGCTTATGGCTGATCAGGTTTTGATGTCAGTGCCAGTGCTTTATGAAAAACACGCAGAGTATTTCAAGTATTTTCGTTTTTAAATGCATTCATTAGTCATAATTTAAAGTGGTAGTTTAAGTAGATTTTATATGTAAGATTCCAAGTTACTGGTTTAACTTGACAGAGCAAATTATATTTTTAGTTTAGTTGAGGGGTAGGAAAGTTATGATTCTTTAAAATTAGAACATACCCATTCATAGGAAATTTCATTTACATTTTGTTGCATTTTCCCCTTGTTTGTTTTCAGAAAGATCTACACACAGCAATCATGCTTTTCGATACCTTTCCTGAGTGTGTTCTCAGTCTAGTCCCAAATTGACCTCTGTTTGTGATCCAACCATGAACCAGACCAACTTGAACCAAATTTCTCTTATATTTTATTCCCCTACAGAACCCCAAACTCGTTTAAGCAATGAGCAGAGGGAATGTCCTCACTTGACTTCGCATGGATATTTCTATGTGGAACTAACATGAAACTGAGTCAAAGGGAAAAAGGGACAAGTTTACAGACTGGTCCACTGATTCAGACTAGCACAAATGAACTACATGTTTGAATATATGGGTTGAGGAAGCAGGACGCAAGTGTGCAGAATTAACATGGTGTTTATTGGGGCAAATTCAATTTCTGTTATGATGGTATGGGTCACATCACAGGCAAAAAAGGTTATTGTAACAGTTTACGGGTAATCGAGAATACAGAAATGGATCAAAACCAGGAAATTATCATTTTTAAAAAATGCCTTAACATACTGAGAGGAGGTATTTTTGCCACTAAAATTGTAAATAAAACCATTCTTTGGTTGAGCAAAATATTTCTTTGGGGTAAAATTTAACCTAAAAAAACATACTTTTTGTAATGCAATTTGCTAATAATAATTGCAAGCTGGAAATAGGAACTGGAAATGGAACTAGTGTAAATTTTCTCTCTCTTTAGTTTCTTTTCTTTCTTTTTTATCATTTTTATTATTTTTTTGTCATTACATTTTTTGGTTCTGTAATTTTGTTGCTTTTGTTAACAGACCTATACTTCTGTAACATATATACTGTAGTAACACGTATAGTACTGTATATTGCACTCTTTTATGTCTATCTTGGTAATGCATTTCTCTTGTAGAACAACTTTGGTTGTGCTTTTGCTCAGTTTCGCGTTGAGATCGTTGAATGCAAGTTCTTTTCTATTATTGCTTCACTCATTTTATGCAAAAATGTTTATTGCACTCTAGAACACTTTTGTGCGTTGTGACATTTTACACTGTCATACTGAAAATATTCTTTGTACAAATGGAAATTAGCAGGTCTGTGCATTTTCTTTCTGTATTGTTGTAGACAGGTGAGTCAGTCTGCATTGAAATGTTGCAGCGGGATGCAATCAAATGTTTTTAGCATTTGCTTGTGTAGGCGTTGTAATCAGCCACACAGATGATAGATTTTCCTTCCTGTAATAAGCCACCTCTCTTGTGAAATTACAGTTTTGGTGTTATTACTCGGCCTGTGCCTAAATCAACAGTACCCAGAACACTTATTTACTTTCTAGTTCTTTATTGCGTTTAGACATATTGCATTTATTCATATTTGTTTCTTTGTTTTATACAATTATATTTATTGTATTTGTATTTTTGCAGCTCACACATTCACAAACTATGCCGATCAGACATAAAATCAACACCACTGGCAGGTGAACTTATCAGCATTGATCACTAACTATTCACCAGTAAACTGAGGTCAGGATCATGGGTATTCAGCACATACCCAGAGGCCTTGTGGAGCCATTTTCTGAGGGGCCACAAGGGGACCCGAAAGCTTAGGTGGCTTTAACGTTAATGGTTTTAATGTGGTGGTTGATCATTTTATGCAGCACTACTCCTTACCTACATTTAAATGGTGCCGTAACCTCAGTGATGATTAATTAGCCTGGATGGTGCTTAGCAATGGGCGTATAGAGGCCGACTCATTCCCTGCTGGTGTGAATACTGTGAGATTTATCCCATGATGATTTGCACACACTGCTTCATCTCAGTACATTGCAAAACTTTATAGCATTAGCATGTCTTTTTTTTATGTTGCAGTGGACTTGTGAATCATTCACATTCTAGTCTTTTTTTTTTTTTTTTTTTAACCTGTCAGTCAAGCTGGCAGCTCCAAGTAGCGTAGAATGTAGCGTAGCAGTGCCTAACGTTCTTCTTTCAACATGTTGACAGCCCTTCATTCAGTAGACATCACCATGCATTGGCATTGCAAAGAAAAACCCAAACACAAGACTCCTGTTTATAGGGAAAGAATAGCTTCTATTTTCTTAACGCAGATGTTCTCTTATTTTTGCATTGCGTTCTGTCCGATTGGTTCATGTTATGTGTTTTAATAATATGACGCGTATAAGATTTAAGATATAAGTATGTACAGTATGTATGATGACAAAAAAAGACCTGAAGACAGGAGCAAAAGCAGGATAGAAGGCTATAGTCAAGTGCCTCAAGATTTGGTCATACAGTATGCACCAAAACATGCAGTACGGTATGCACCAAAACATGCAGTACTGACACTCATGCATCTCGGACACGTATATGGGTTTGTTGACGGGGCATAGCTTGAGACATACGTGTTCCCTGTAGTTGTGTTGTGCATTTATTCTTGGAAATGGATCTCTCGACGGAGGAAAAAGTATTCATAGTTGAGTATTATTTCCGCTCATTGGGGAAGTGGTCGTGAGTGAGGACAGAGTTGAAAAAAGGTGGCAGAACATATTCCTTTCCATATCCATCTCATTCACTTAATCTTATACCACCTGATACCTGCTCGTGAGGAATGTTAAGGTAGAGTGCTTACAACTGTGAAGATCCGCCAAGAACTGTTCCCGCATCACGCAAGCAAATTGTCTCCTTTTGCAGAAGTCTGCAGCAACCTTTGTTATGCGAATCCAGGTTGAGAATCTTCATGAATGATATAAACACTGTCTACAGCGAGGCGGTGCACACACACTTCAAACATTTACTGTATATTGCGCATACTAAATCAACACGCTAATAGATTTTAGGAGAATTTCAACAGATGACTTCAAGGTAATATTGTTCATCTTTTTATTTCAGTACTGTATATTTCGGCCCATACTGTATTAAAACTGGTCCAAATTTGGTTAGGGTTAATATATACACATTGGTGGCAATAGTATTGTTGCCCATGGAGATGTGGGTGCAAATCGCATCACAGTGTGACTTTTTTCCAACCACATTATTTCTTCTGTGAACCTGATAGTTCAGCACTATCCTTATAGGTTTTAATAATATGTGGGGCAGTTCTTAAAACACTTCTAGTCATCAAAATGTTTGTGTGATGCAGGCCAATCTAAAACAATGATATTTATTTGGCCAGGCAGTTTTTAAAATTATGCATCAATTATTGTTGTGAGGTTTACTCTTTTGCCCCAGTTAGCTGTTGCATCATTAAAATTGGACCTTGTGATTTCTGGATTATTATTATTATTATTATTATTATTATAAGCTATTAAGTCAATGTTTATAGCTTAAATAGGAGTGATCATTAATTGTAGTCGGTGATCGGTTGATTTCTTGTGTATTTCACGCAACTTGAACTAACTTTATGGCTTACAAGGAAAGTTAAGAGTTAAATGTATGATAAATTTACTGTAATTTGATTAAGCCCAGCAGGACTACAGAAGCTTCATATGAGTCCCAGATGAACTTTGCAATGCACTTTTGCACTGAACAATGATTGTGGAATTTGGCCCCGATTACTTACATCATACTTGCGCTTCCCATGACATAATTCACAGTCGAGGTGCAGAGCAAGAAAACTGGATGACCAGACCTATGGTAAAATAAAATAAGTTTCTGTTTAAGGATAATTAGCAGTTATGGAACATGCATCTATAGATTTCATTTCTGAAAAAGTATTTTTCTAGTTTGGTAAGATGGAGAGTTAATCTGGTTATTTTTAAAACTACTGATGATAAATCTGGTAAAATAATAACTAAGTTGTACAGTAGTAGTATTCGTACGAAAATAATCTATTATAAATGATTTGTTGTATTAAAATATCAGCATGTTATTCAAAGTCCTTTCAAATGTGACCTGTCTAAGTGTGACCCAAGTATTTGGCCTTAATTACGTCTGCATGCCTGGCATGCAGACGCTCTCAGCTGAAACGCAGCATGCTTATGCTATCTCATTTTCGACAGATTATGCGCCTGAGCCCTTCCAATCCCTCCAAGCAGTTATCACCTGTGTCCCTGCCTTGCGCCATCTGAGCCCTAACCCATAAAAGCTGGAAATCATTTGTGTTCGTGTGTGTAAAGTGTGTCCTCCCTTCCGCAGCCCCTCTAGAGAGGGATGCGAGCTTGATCATCTTCATTAGCTCACGCTCCTGCGGGAAAAGCTCCAAAATGAAATGTGTGTCGCCTACATTGGCTTGAGGAGCAGGTCTGCACCCGCAACGAAAGCACCCATTTGGATCACAAAGTGAATTTTTCAAAGTCAAAAAGTTGTTTAAACAAAACAGCTAGTGTTGCTAATAGTAGGTAGTTGCTTATATGGTTGATTTACATATCATTGCTAATCTGTATTAGCTAATATTAAATAGAGGAAATGAGCAGCATGAGATGCTGGGACCATGTTTGATGAACTGTGCAAAAGTCTTGAGCCACCCTTGTTTCTTTATGCTTTGCTTTTTTTTTTTCTTATTCATTTATTAATTTATTTTGAATTAATATATTAATTCATTTTTAAATATATTTATTTTTCTTTTTTTTTTTTTTCTTAATTTTAATTATGGTGGCACGGTGGTGTAGTCATTAGCATTGTCGCCTTGCACCTCCTGGGTCCTGGTTCGATTTCCGGCCAGGCTCGATTTCCGTCTCTGTGTGCATGGAGTTTGCATGTTCTCGGTGGTTGTGCTTGGTGGGTTCCCTCCGGGTACTCCGGTTTCCTCCCACAGTCCAAAAACATGCAGATTAGGCTGATTGGCATTCCCAAAATTGCTCGTAGTGTGCGAATGAATGTTTGAGTGTATGTGTGTGTGTCCTACGATGGATTGGCACCCTGTCTAGGGTGTACTCCGCCTCGTGCCCTAAGCCCCCAGAGATAGGCTCCAGTCCCCCTGCGACCCTGAATACAGGATGAAGCGGTATAGACAATGGGTGAGTAATTTTAATGTATTTATTTTATGTAATATTAATTGATAGTTTTCCATACATCCTGAATGACTTTTTCTGAATGATCTCTGATTTTTGGCAAGACTTTGACTTTTTGGTTCAATCCCTATACCTCACAAGTTTCAGAGATTTAAAAAAAAATGTTTTGTGTGTGTTAAGCCATACAATGATCTACAGATTATTCAAGCATGAATAAAACCATCTAAACAGGTGCAGATGATGACAGATGTTCATGTCGGTGAATAGTATACAGCTAATGCTGAATGACGAGTGGTTGGAATAGACGAAAGGGGTAATGAGGTTGCTGCTAGTTATAAACAACTAATTTTTAAATAGTACTGTATTTTTAGGCAGTTTGCAACACTTCGCAGTATAAAACAATTTTATACAAAGTAATGAGGGGTGGCTCAAGACTTTTGCACAGTACTGTATGTTAAAAAAAATTTGTTAAATTTTTAAGAAACAGTTTTTAACAGAAAACACTGTTATTGTAAGAATAGGATAATCAATGTCTGAGTTCAGACTAGTGCTGTATTGTGTCTTGCCATTCTTTGCACATATTTAAGGATGATACGTGTAGAGCATGCGAAATGCATTAGTGGGTGTACATTAGTTAAGATAGTTAGCATGTGTTCAGTGAAATGCGTAATGGTTTCGGCCGGCGTCGCACACGTTAAGCCAGCGCGGGATGTTTTATTGCAGAGCATCTCTTCAGCCGTGTGATGGATCTGTGTGCCAAAGACGAATCTCTTACATTAGTGCTCTTTGCTGAAGTGCAGAGTATTTATCACACAGAAGATATATCTTAGACCAGATACATCATGTTGCCATCCTTATATCACACTGTAAGGTATATGTGAGTGTGTGAGGATGTGTGTGAGAGGATAGAAATTGTGGGGTGAGAAAGATTAAGGAATAAACTGAGATTAAGAGGAAAGTAGATGGAGGGTGTGAGGAAATGCAAGAGAAGGAAAAATAAGGGCCGACTTGTAGCTTTTCTTTTTCATTCCTGATTAATTACATCATATTGAGCCTGACCAGCTTATAAAGGATTAGCCATTATGTTGTATCCCACGGGATGGTTACTAAATCCGTTTTTTCTTTTTCTCTCCCCCTACATGCCATTCTAAGAAATAAAGTTCGAAGTTTTCTCACTAATTTCAGTTACTGGCTCCAGCAAAAATGATATTAAAGTGGTATGCACACTTGTTTGTGTTTTTGTTTGTTTGCTTGTGTGTTTACATTAATTAACTTATTATTTGGCTTTATTTTTATTTTTATTACACATTCATTTGTTTTACATTTTAGTTTATATTTATTTTGTTTGTTTATTGTTTGTTTATCTTTTATTTTATTTTATTTGAATTACTGTTTAACAATTTTTTTCCATTCTTTTTTCATTTGCAGGATTATGCGGCTGATGCAAGTAACCTTTTTAAGATATTTTTCATTGTCACAAAGCAGCCTTACCCAATTTACTGTATATATTAAAAAAAAAATCTAAAGAGAAAGTATAAATTTAGTTTTATAGTATTATCAGTTTGTCCCTGGTGAACAGTGTTGCCCTTAGCAATTTTGTTGCTATATTTAGCAGCTTTTCATACCTCACCCCTCAGCACACTCACTGCAGCACTAACAAAGAACGAC
>JAOVVB010000032.1:8777820-8803187 GCA_028570985.1 Heterobranchus longifilis
CCAAGCTTGTGGCATCATATTCAAAAAGACTTGAGGCTGTAATTGATGCCAAAGGTGCATCGACAAAGTATTGAGCAAAGGCTGAGAATACTTATGTACATGTGATTTCTCAGTTTTTTTTATTTTTAATAAATTTGCAAAACATGTGGCTAAATAAATTGATTTTCAGGCTAGGCTTAACTACTTAGATTGTGTTTGAGTCCCAAACATTAATTGAAAGTCTAGTTTATAACTTTGGAGCTTTGTAAGAAAAAGCTCTGCCCCTACTGTAGTTTTAATCATACGAGGTACCAACAAGCAGCCTGACCTCTTTAAACAAATTAGGCATGGCAGATCATAAACCACTAGCAGTATACTCAGGTACTGTGGTGCATGCAAGATAGTGCTTTATAGGTCAGTAGTACAATTTTAAAAGCAATGCAAAATTTCACTGGGAGCCAGTTCAATGTGGATAAGATAGGCGTGATGCGCTCTGGTTCTAGTAAGGACTTTTGGCTGCTGCATTTTGGACTAACTGGAGTTTGTTTATGCACACGGTAGAACATCCAGATGGAAAGGCATTATATTAGTCTACCGTAGAGTTAATAAAAGTGAACTAGTTTTTCTGCGTCATGCAGTGGCATTATATTTTGTATCTCGGAAATATTTCCAAGATGAAAGAAGGCTGGTAACATTATCTAAATAAGCTTAAAATGAAAGACTAGAATCAATGATCACCTCAAGGTCTTTTACTACTGCACATGATGAAGCAGAAAGGCTAATCAGAGTTGTCCAATGTGTAATCAAAAAGCTTACTTCTAGCAGAATGTGATCGTAGTAACAGTACTTCTAATACAGTAATTAAGTATTAGCAAGATTGATAAGCATCCAGTGTCTAATGTCCTTTACACATTCCTCTTTCATATTATTAAGCTGGTGTCTCTCGTTTCTATGACATAGGACTGTGTGTCATCAGCATAACTATGGAAACCAATACCATGCTTATGAATTGTTACACAGAGGAAGCATATAGAAAAAAATACCAGTGGGCCTAAAACAGAATCCTGTGGAACACCAAATTTCCCTTTAGGACACAGACATTTCATAGATGTTATTTATATGTAGGTATAAAGATAATTGTTGTGCTACAATCTTCTCTAGGATCTTTGAGATAAAGAGGAGGTTTGGTATTCTCCTATAGCTGGACAACTGACGGGGGTTGAGGTCATGTTTCTTAATTAGAGGTTTAATAACTGCTAGTTTGAACGAAGCATGAAGAATTGAGTATGTTTAAAAGGCTTTCACTTATTTCTGGTATTGTCTATTTGAATAAACATTTAAGTACAAGATCTAGTAAACAGACTGATGATATTGCTGATAATATAAGTGAAAATAGTAGTGCTGATCTCATATAGTTAGATTATCACCTACATCATTATTTATTAAATTGTCTCTTTTTATTAAAAAAAAGTCTGCATTACTACATATTATTGAAGTGGGTGACGCATGAAGACAGGAAGACTAACTTTATTTGATGCTACATACTTGCTCGGCTTAATCCACGTTTCTGTCAGGCACAGTAGATAAAACTCCTGTTCAGTTTCATTTACACACTAATTTGCAACAAAGTACTTTAGATGTGAAAGATCTAGTATTTATAATTATAATTGTGATTATTATGTAACACTGAAAGCCTAGAACTTAAACTCACAATAAACAATACATAGGCAAGACATAATTGAAAACATAATCAGGAAGAAGCTCAAAGCATGTACATGAGTTGCACAGGCTGATGGGTAGTGGTGGTCTCCTCCAGCACTGCTCACACATAATGTAATTGGCCATTTGTTTACATATTCAATTATTTATTTATATTTTTCTGATTCATTTTATTTATTTACCTCAGTGTGAATGGCATGAATGTGGCTTATACATACTTTTATTATTATTATTATTATTATTATTATTATTATTATTATTTGCTTGTTCATGTATATTTATGTATTTGTATAATGGTTTTATTGATTACTCATTTATTTGTTTATGTATTTGTATATTTACTCATGTTTTGTGACTAATGTCAGTTATTGAAAGTACATCAGCTCAGTCTCTGTCCTCTGCTAATGATGACTGTATACTGTAACTGCTCAGTCAATATATATGTGTGTGTGTGTTTTTATATATACGTATATATATATATATATATATATATATATATATACACAAGCTCACACACAACAGAGTGTCAAGAGCCTGTTAATCTGTCGCTCTCATAAGTGCCTTGCCTACTTTCAATATACACACATATTTATGCATTCTTTTTCTCTCCCACTTTATTTCATTCATTTTTCTGTTAGCCATGAGTATGCAGCGATCAGTGATGTGCTTTGCCTGAGGAGTTTCTCCTAAAATAACATGTCTAAATCCAGTACTTCAGGCGTTTATAATTAGTGTTATCACAGCAACATATGGTTTTTTTTTTTTTTTGCTTTTTTTTTGGCTTTTTTTTTTGGCTTTTTCTCTTGTGTTCACTTGCTCTACTTTTATCCAAAAGTGTGCTAACATTCCTACCACTCGGGACCCCTCTTATCACAGACACAAGGACAAAACTCTATTTTTCTTACTTAAGGCAAGGCCCTAAAAGCCCTGTTCCATTTCTTCTAACCTGGTTCAGTAAAGTCATGAGGTCACCCTAATTTTAAAACACCTAGTCTACTTTGCTTAACTACTAATTAAATACACCGAGCTCAATTGACTGTGAGCAGGATGTCTATTACTTGTACACAAACTTGGCTAATGGCTTGAACATTATAACAAACTAAGAGTGGCAAGTTACCTAGAGATATTTTTCAAGTACACGGTACGATGTTTCCCCTGACAGTATGTGCTCGTTCTCCTAAGTTCTCATTCAGTTTTTATACTAACATCTCATTCACAGGAATGTGGATGATGTAATTCAAGATAAATTTCTCTGTTAGTTCATTAACAGAGAACCAAGTATAATCCTCAGGTCAAAAACCTGGGGTCAACTTGGATAGTACTCTGTCCTTCGAGTCCCATATTAACAATGTTTCCAGCTCTAAAACATTTCTCATCTCATTTTAAAGCATATCGTAATCTGGCTCCTCCATATCTAGCAGAGCTCGTACAGTTTTACACCCCCTTTTTCACCCTTCACTCATCTTCATCAAGGCTCCTCTTCACACCCCCTTAACACCATGTGCTCTAGAGCCTTTCTAGCCTTGGTTGGCTAGAAAAATGCATTATTATTATTATTATTAGTAGTAGTAGTAGTAGTAGTAGTAGTATTACTACTATTATTATTATTATTATGCAAAACCTTTTTTTGTACAAACTTTGTTATAGATTTATTTAGTACAAATATTCCACCACAGTTACAGGAAAAAAAAAACTTGCGTGCCAGAAAAGAAAGCAGCATATTATATAAAGCAGAAACTTTTTAGAAAAAAAAAAAAAGCCAACAGCAAACAGTTTTCACACCAAATATTGCTTGCGGCTATTTTATTACATCACTGCTCCTTACAGTATATAAGTTTCTTTTATGTAGAAATGTTTTCAATGGCAACTTTGCTCATGTCATTTTTTTTGTATGTACCTAAGACTATTTCACAGCACTGTAAGTAAAACAGCTGTTAGGTTTTACTGAGCATGCTGTAAAATTCATTCATTTATTTATTTATTCATTCATTTCACATGTCTATCATGTAACATGTTGCTTCCTTTCTATGCAATATAAAATATTCTCCTGTAATATTATTTATTTATTCATTTTTAAGTTATGTTTGGAAAGAGCAGATTGTTTCATGCATAATGATGCAGACCTGATAAACATGTATAACAAAGTACAGTAGTACTAAAGATACTAAGGTACCCTAAGACTTTTGCACACTACTGTATAAATGAGGAACCAGTTAATATACATGCTTTATAAACATCCACAAAATCATGTGAGAAGACAGTAAACCTATTTGTCTATTCATTAAGAAAATGTCACTACAGTGAGACACCGCTTCACTCCATCACTTCTGAAAGGAGTTAAAAAATGATGATTCGATTTGACATTACAGCAGCCATCCATTTTGATTCTTGATTTATTTCCTTATTTTTTTTATTTTATTTTTTTTTACTAGATGCCGTCCATGGCCGTGCAGAGGGCAGTGTTTATGCAGTGTGTGCGCTGGGGGGTATGGAGTCCTTTCTCTGATCCTGATGGCCCGTGTGAAAGTGTGTGTGTTAGACTGCTGGGTGGTGCCCTACCCAACCCTTACGGAGTTATGGTTTATACAGCACACACACAGCAGGTAAAGTTAGAAAACATATTACAATAGTCAATACAAGTAAGAAGGCAAGTGCTACATTTGGGATCAAAACCAGAAACCAGGAACTTGGATGGTGTTGGTGTGTTTTATGCACTGCCAACATGAAGAACTTGTGCTAAAGATAATTAATTTAAAAATTAATTTTGTTTATATTCACACCTTCAAAAATGTATTCTGGTGCTTTTGGCCAGCTATTTCTCAAATTATAAAAAAAAAAAAAGAAATAAAAAAAATACATTTGTGTATGCCCAACTATTTTTGGAGACTATCCTGAAAATTGAGGAAGGAGATGTGTCATAAAAACAAAGCATGACAGCCAATCATGGAAAAAAACAGGAAATAAACACTTAATATGAGCTTAATGTTTAAAGTTTCAAAACTTTTTATCTTGCAAGTGGATTTTTTTTCCTCTTTTTTCTTTTTAAGCACTGCATATACTCACACATACACATACATATATCCTGTACTTAAGCCGAAATCCTACCATCTTACAATTATAATGATGGTACCAGTGTAATTATGTAATTGCTATATTCATCGCTAAGGGCTAGTGAAAGAGCATCACTGTCCACGCAGATCAGTCCAGGAGGAGTGTAGAGGATCTTTGCGAGTCATATGGGCCGACTCTAACCACCATTACAGCCATTACACCCTCATTAGTGTATTAGCTCCATCCTGTTGTGCCGCTGTCATATTAAAGTCAATTAGCATCATTAGATGAAGCACTGCAGTAACATCAGAGTATCTACTCTCAGGCAGCTTATATCTGAAACAGGGCTGCCGCAGACACTCCACATTGTGTAGAGATAAACCCATCAACACATCATTCCTGATGCATATTTTCTAGAATGATGTTTTGCCCATGAAATGATGGCATTGAGAAGTTGGGTTTAAGGTTTGGTGACATTTAGGGTCAAGGTATTTTTTCAAGCATGATGTATTAAACTTATATAAAGTCCAATCAAAGTTACACATTTAGTTTTCTCTTTTATATTTCAGACTGATGCAGAGAGAAGCGTTATCAAATTCAAGTTTATGAGCCACATAGAAGGCACCACTTCCAATGTGACATCAAAATCAATCTCCCAAGACAAGCCTCAGTCTAAGAAATGGCATGTCACCTCCCAAGGTAACTTTTTCAGAGTTCATTTTCAACAACTTTAGAGGGTAAAAAAGGCTACCAGTCCTCCACACCACTCTGATTAACGAACTGCAAACATTTGTGTCGTCTATGCTTAAAAGTACTTACAAATAATAAAGAATATGAATGGGTAGACCCTGTAACCATCCAAATCATAAGGTAAGATCACTAAAAAATATATATTTTGAACTAAAAACAGATTTTTTTTTTCTCTTCACCTGATCAAAAGAAGGAAATTTGAAAGGGGAAATGATGTATAAGGATGTATGGTAAAGTATAGACCTTTTGTCACAACATCCGTCTCCCATGGTCCTGGCCACTTCTGAACAGCAAAATCGATGTTACTTACTTAATGCCAGTACCAAAACCCACATTTAAAGCCCGTCACAATCAGAGAACAGAAGCTGTAATTGCTAGGTTACTTTATGTGCGACAAAGCGGCAGTTAATCTGGTAGGTAGCCTAAAGGTGGTTAATGGTACTTCTGCCGCCCGCTGTTGTGATTGACGTCATAGTAGTCATGGACGTGCAAAAGGTCTATACAAGGATATATAAGGGTTAAAGTTAGAGGATGGAAATTACACAAGAGGATCCAAATGGATCCCCTTTTTATAAAAGCAAAGGCAGTTAGGGGGGGAAAAGGAAAGGAAGAAAAAAGGTTATTTTTTTCCTGATGAAATAATTCTTTACTTATTTTTAAATCACTTATTGTACAGTTTTTATTTTGAAACACATGTACCCCTGCTTATTTATGCAATTAGCCAATCAGCCAGTAATTTTGCAGCAGTTTGTAGAGTTAAATGGCTTCAGTTAATGTTCACTGTCTTGGCTTCAGCCCCCCTGTGACCCTACACAGCATAAGCAGTATACTGTAGATAATGGATGGATGTTCCATAGCAAGGATAACCTAATAGAGAAAAAGCCTCCTTTTTTTTTCCAAAGCCAAGCCTTAGTTAGCCTTAGTTATATAAATCCATATGGAGTTTCTACTGTACCTACCTTAGTGTTCATTTTCTTCAATTCAATTCAATTCAGTTTTATTTGTATAGCGCTTTTAACAATTGACATTGTCGCAAAGCAGCTTTACACAATCAAAACAATTATTTAAGTTTCTATGACATTTAAATGTGTATGAATCAAAATGATAAGATTGTTCCTGATGAGCAAGCCGAGGACGACAGCGATGGCGACAGTGGCAAGTAAAAACTCCCTGAGATGGCAGTAGGAAGAAACCTTGAGAGAAACCAGACTCAACAGGGAACCCATCCTCATTTGGGTGATAACGGATAACAGGGATTGATCTTCAATCATAATGTGTGTTAGGAGGCTGGAAGTGTCCAAGTTAATATAGAGTCCAGTTCGTTATTGGAGGCTCATTTTCTTGCCATCTCTTGAACTAGGGGAGGAAAATGGAGAGAGACATTTGTCCATTTTTATTGTTGAATACCTACATTTACGGCATTTGGCAGACGGCCTTGTGGGTTAAGGGCTGTGCTCAGGGGCCCAACATTGGTAATCTGGTGGTTTTCGGGTTTGAACCTGGGACCTTCTGATCAGTAGTCCGATGCCTTAACCTCTGTTACCCCTAGTGGAGCATGGATGGATGGATAGTTGGATGGATGGATGGATGGATGGATTTATTTTTCATTTAAATGTAGCTTGTCTCTGTATTACTTTAAAATAATAGCACACACAGACACTCAGATCTCACCTGGGGTTATGATGTCTGTTTAAGGATTGTGCAAACAAAATAACCCTTATATGACCTTCACAAACAGATTGGTCACTCTGCTTTTCTCTCTTCTAACTGCATTATGGGCTTCACTTTGCAATACAAGCTATATGCACGCTTGGTTAAACCTCACTTAATGTAAACCTTATGGCTCATTATTAAACTGTTTTCTCAAGGCTGACCCACTTGAAAGCTGCCATGCCTTGCAGTTCCTATAGATCTGTGCGTCTGATAGTGTGTGTTCTTGTGCCCTGCTGAAGTTGCACAATTGTGTGGACCATTAAACAGGGAATCTGGCATTTTCACTCAAACTTACCTGAAGCTGTTCCAGAGTTGAATTAGTTTAAGCAGGGGAAGTAATTTAAGTGATTACCAACTAGATGTGTGATTTTAATCGCTCCAAATTGGTAATAATTCCAGAGCAAATTACCTTTTGTGTTTTCCTGAACGCAAAGCTCCCACAGTAAGAGTATTCTGGTTCAATCAATCTCATGGTAATTTTATAATTAGGGCCAGTAATACTAACAGCCGTGGACCACGTTATTATTGCTTGCGTGTCCCATCTGACTTGTGAAACAGAAACATGTTTTCTGACTATGCTGCGCTAATACCGGATATTTGTGTTAGCATGGGCAGAAATCTAATTCTAAAGCCAATCAATTCACTTAAGTATTTTTTTTTTACCAGATTTACCGTCCCTCCTTTAGTTAAACTAATCCCACTTAAGTAGGGATCAGACTGACTTCCATTCCGTAGACAATTTTCACAGTAGCTACTTACCTGATGGCATTTTCTCTGAAAAGTAAACAAAATTCTGAGCTTTTACCTCAGGAGACATCTAGGATAGTCGGCTTCTGTTGCTAGTCAGTCTGTTTGTTGGTTTGAGTTGTCATGTGTTTTGGTCTATGTGTCTGAGTGACTGTCAATCAGTTTGTCAGTTTCTGTGTGTGTCCATGTTTCTGTTGTTTATTACTGTATGTCCATATGCCTGTTCAATTTTTGGTCCATGTCTCAATGACTGTCATTTCATGTCTGGGTGCTTAAGTGTTTGTCTGTTTTGCTTTCTCTTTTGGTTTTTGAATGCTCTCTCTCTCTCTCTCTCTCTCTCTCTCTCTCTCTCTCTCTCTACATTCTCGATTAACTTGCTCTTTTCGTCACTGTCTGCACCCAGCTCCACTTCCGATTTCAAACACCTGTTGCATTATGTATCGAAGAAAAGGCAAGTTACGTAAAAATAGTCAGCAGGTGGAGAAATCTTCAATTCAAATACTACATACCTCTGTATTTTGGTAACACAGTGACATGCAGAAGCAAAAGTACAGGTATTTGCTGTACTATCAAGTACAAAGGTACCCTCTAATAAAACTATTCGAGTAAGGTAAAGATATGTGAAATATATAGTGTGTTGCCACCTGTCTCAACCCATGTTTTAATCTGTGTACAATGGAACCTTGTATCGCGAGTACCTTGGTCCGCAAGCGTTTTGCAAGACAAGCTAATTTTAAAAATAAATTTTTAACTTAATAAATGAGTGAGGTCTTGATACGCGAGTAAAATGCATGCGCTTTGTCTGCTGAGCGTCACATGATCAAAACTAAGCCAATGTTTCTTCTCTCGTGTGCGCTACAGGATTATGGGTAATCGTCTTCCATGCTCAGTCTCAGTGCACGTGTGTCACTCGTATAGTCGACATCCGAATGCATGTGTACTGTTTATTATAACATTGTGAGCACACACACTAACGGAAACACTGCTCTGTCAGGATTCTTTTCAAAGGTAATGTGCAGGTAATTCTTTTTTGAATTCTTTGCTTTGACTGTATTAGCCGGAACTTTAGCCTGTGTGTCCCATCATGTGTCAGAGTGATAGTGTTTTTGCTATTTTGGCCAGAGAAAGAATGAATTATGATGAGTTACACAATAATGAGAAGAATAATGAAAGACTATATAAAAGAACCTGGTCTTTTCTTTCAAGTTCGGAGTGCTATCAGAAACCTTTTTCAAAACATTACACTTGTCTATAAATGACAAAATCAAGGTAATAGACTATACATTTACATTTATGGCATTTGGCAGATGACCTTATCCAGAGACTGCATACAGTCTTCATGTAAAGCATTGTTGTTTGCTGAACTAACTAATAGTTTTAAAGTTTTTTAAAAAAAAATAAGCAACTCAGCAACTACAGGATGCATATTAACAGCAATTTCCTTTTTTTTATTCTCAGAATAATGGTGTGCATTATGGGCTGATTGAAGTGGATGAGTGATGAGAAGCAGATGCATGATCATATATGACTTTGATTTGATTTATGACGTAGGATCTGTAACATCCTATCACTTCTGATCAATACTTAGACAGTCCCATTAGCTCACTGCATGACATGCATACACATTAACAAAATCTATGACTAGTAGAAGAAATTAAAAACGATCATCAGTGGATCATCAGCCACCTCTGTAGGCTACCAGTAATTCCAGTTAAACCAGTACTGCTCACCAAAGCTACAGGAATCAGGTTTGTTTAATTACAGACAGATTATACAAAGTTGGAAGTGTGGCATGTCATGTTTTTCTTGTTTCATTTTGTAATGATCTGAACTCTGTCAGCCGCTTATGATTTGTCTGATAGTTTGTGACGGTAGCACATTCTTTGTTGCTGTCAGCCGCGGTGAAAAACCAAAGACTTCTCATCTGTCATGTCGAGCTTAACGAGGCATCAGTGCAGCTCACCAACACTCTCCTGATTAAATCATGCGAGACGCAAAGAAGTTCCATGCTGTCTGGTGAGCGAGACCGTGAGGAAAGGGGTGAAGGTGTAAATAAGAAGGATGGTGTAGCGAGAACGAAGAAGGGAGAGAGTGTGAAAGACAGATCGATGAGTTTACATGCGTGTGAGGGAAAACAGATGGAGTCTTAGACGGAAGGATAATGATTGTGAAATCTGGTGATATATTTTGCTTTCACTTAACACCATTTTTTAAAATTTAAAACACACATACATGCAAACATCAGTGAGCATAAGTGCATCACAAATGGGTTTTAGTACAAAAGTACTTTTTAAAAAAAAATATTGTCTAATGTTTGTCCTATTTTGTGTAAAGAATCATTAAAGTAAAGTAACAAAAAAAACAGAAATCCTGCAACTGAAATATTGATCAAACTCCCAAAATGCAGCATGAATTTTTGAAAAGGAAGTGAGCTTGCTCTGATTACTTGTTTCCCTTCTCTTTCAGATGAAAGCAAGCTCGCACTTGAAGCTTCACCACTGCACAGCACCCGTGGTCCCGAAGTAAGAAATTCACAATCCGTTACTGTAGCTCTCTTCTCTTTTCCCACTACTTGTCAAATATGCATTTTGCTATAGGCTTTCAATTCGGTACTAACAGCAACTCATGCAGTGACTACTAAGGCACCTCTGTGTGTCTGTAGGAAAAAAATTAAATAATCCCGATCATTTTAGTTTGGATTCACCATGGTTGCCATTGGTTACAGTAGAGTTGCACCATGAAAGGTTGGGAGAGCTTCCAAAAGGCAAGGAACATTCTGCTTACCCAAAAGTTCAAGGAATGTAAACTTAGAAAGTACTGAGCATTAATCTTTCTCATTATAGTGGCTCCACTCCTCAGTAGTTTGTATCTGTTCTCTGTCATCAATTTCTTTTCTCATCTCACTGTCTTTCTTGATTCAGCTTATCCAGCATACTCACGTTTCCCTTTTTACTCACCGCTCTTAATATATAGTAGGGATTTTTTTTTTTTACTATCCACACCTTTCTTCCCTTTTATATTCTTTACAATTATTACTCATTCAATCAACATTGTCAACTACCATTTTTTGTCTGTATATAATAATTATTTCTATTATTTGTCCACTATTTCTCATCTATTATACTCACTATTCTGACCAGTATACTTACTATATACTTATACTTTATAGTGTACTTACTATTCATATCATCATTCTCCATACTATCTTTATTTTCTATACTATAATACTATATTCTCTATTCTATTCTCTATATTATCTCGATATACAGTACAGTACATTTAACGCTATACTCGGTACTGTCATTTATTTTTTTTTACAAATGCTGTAACGGTAATTAATTTCTTACTATGCTTTTGATTTTCTTTGATTTTCTTTTTTTTTTCATGTTCAGGAATATATATTACACAGTACCTTATACAACTGTGGTTTTAAATTCAAATCAGAAATGCCTTTCTCTACCTGTGGAATGAGAGCGTTGATTTGTTGGCCACAAATTGAAATACATGGGCACACTAGAAAGTTAATGAATAGAAATGAACAGAACCATCTGTTGTACTTACAGAGATTCCAGATCAATTTAATTTGTGAGCTAATCACCTAGTCTGTATTGAGGAGAATGAGGATTGATTCAATTTTTTAACTGTCGATCCATTCCACACATTCTTATCTACGTGCAAGCCGAAGCTTCAGCCTATGGAGGAATTTGTCAGACTGAATTAAATAATACAAAAATAATAGATGTCTTTGGTGCTTAATATATCAGTAAGCAAATTTCCTATAGTTTCTAAGCTTAAAACAGGTCTTAAGAGTTCAGACCAATCCAGAAGCTTATTTATTTTTTATTTTTATTTTTTTAACAGAATATAATATTAAATATTAATTTCTGCAAACACAAAACTTCACTGAAAAGAAATAACAATACAAAAATAGTTTTAAGGATGAGTTCTTTAGTTCACAGTCACATTGGTTTGTGACATCCTTGCACCTCCAGGGTTCGGTTCGATTTCGATTTTCCCGCCTCTGTGAGCATGGAGTTTGCATGTTCTCCCCGTTCTTGGTGGGTTTCCTCTGGGTGCTTCGGTTTCCTCCCACAATCCAGAGACATGCTGATTAGGCTAATTGGCGTTCCCCAAATTGCCTGTAGTGTGTGTGTGTGTGTGTGTGTGTGTGTGTGTGCGTGTGCGCGTGCGCGTGCGCGTGCTCCGTCATGGATTTGTACTTCGCCCCGTGCCCTAAGTATCCTGCGATAGGCTCCAGACCCCTGCAAACCTTTATACAGGATAAACGGTATAGATGATGAGTGAGCGAGTGATATTTTATTCCAGTTCTTAAATCTGACTATAACTTTCAAACCAAGTGATCTGTATAGGAATTAGAGCAGTTTTATACACGGCCTGACCCAAAAAAAAAAAGACGCCATTTCAGAAGGGCCAAATAATCAGGCTGCATCAAGGAAAGAAAACAGCCAATGAAATTTTTGAATTATTGAAACTTGGTTAAGAATCCTTCAACGCATTATTATCAAAAGCTGTATGGATAGTGCTGAACCGTCAACTTTGTGGAAGAAATGTGATCGGAAGAATAGAATGAATGGAGATCCCTTAAAAACTCGGTGTAGTTGCTATGGTAAAAAAAATCAACAGTAAAAAACATAGCTACTGTATGGTTAATAATACATAAGAGCAACGATCACACTCAATGTGATGAGAAGTCACAGGAGAGGGACTTAACAGCTGCATGGCCATAATAAAAACCACTCGTTGGTCTAATCAGTGTGCAAATGCACTCTCATCACCTGAGTAGATACACTGGTAAGAATCACAAGATCATTGTATGCCAAACAAACATCTTCTAATGCTCAACACATGAACAACTCCTAATCTGTAGCACTAGTTTTCAACACTAGTGCTGGAAGAAGCCCAGTTTCACACAGTTTTGTGTTTTTTCTATTAGTGTGCTCTATTTTTTCTATTAGTGTGCTCTATTTCATCCCCTGCAATTCAGAAAAGGCTCTATATTAGATGATTAGTTAGCTAAATCAGGTGTGCTGGCCAGGGGATCCCTAATGACCAGGGTCGAGAACCACTAATCTACAGCATACCAACTCATCCACCAATTTCTTGTGAATGAAGGCATAAAACAAACTGACATTGGCAGAAGGTGTCAAGCATAGTAAGGTAATGAGAATTGGGAAGTCCGATCATGGCTCTGGCGTACTAACTTTCTACCTTGATTGTATGCAGCACTAGTGAAACGAAGAGATCAGTGCATAATTTCAGCAGGGGATTATATAGAGAAAGAAAGGTAGTTTTTTTACTCTCGTACCTATTTTCTATTCTATACAGTTAAAAGTTTGGGTTTGACTTGAACTCCCCTCGTTTGATGTATGCCAATGGACTTGGTTTCCTTGTATTTATTGATGATGTGACTGCTAAGAGGAGCAGGAGGATCGATTCTCAAGTGTCTACAACAACCTGGTGCATACTACGAAAGCAAACCTAGACAAGCAAAAAAGTGGAATGTTCTGCAACGGTCCAGTTAATCACCTGACCCAAATACAACCGAGCATGCATTTTAGTTGCTGAAGGCAACACTAGAGGCAAATTGCCCCAAGAACAAACAGGGATTGAAGACAGCTGAAGTACAGGCCTGGCAGATCATCACCAGGGAAGAAACCTAGCTTCTGGTGATGTTTCTAGGTTCCAGGTTGAGGAAGGCATTGACTACAAATTATTTACAGTCAAACCAATGGAAGGTGCTTTAATTTGATATTTTAATCCCTCAAATTAGAGCTGAAATTTTTAGTTTGAGCTCCTATCATTATATATTTTCACCTCCAGTATAATTTGATAGAGCCTAAATAACATCAACTCATAAAGTTTGGAATTTTATATGGACCTTCCTGTAAATAATACATTATCAATACAAACTGTTTTTTTTTTTCAAGTTTAAGTACCATGACAAACTCTGCATCATTTAAAACTTTTGTTTTGTCTGTGCCAATCTAAAAGTAAAATCTCTCCGTGCCGTTCGCTGTCGCACTTTAAACCCAATGTTTATCCGTGTCATTGTGCCTGTGCCAATGTAAGCGCATCAGATTGTGCCTGTGGTACCACAAACAGTGCATTTATTTGGCTGGAAGGAGAAAATGTGTTCAGTCTGTTCTCTCTCTCTCTCCAGCTATGCCTGCCGTTTCTGAGTGAGAAAAAAAAACCGATGTAAAACAGATGTCCGCAAAGTTGTAAAAGAGCTACAACTAAAATCTCTCTTAACACACACACACAGTGTAGGTTTGCACGACTGATGCAGACTGCATTGATTCTGGCAAGGAGATCGTTTTTTTTTATTTATTTTTTAAAATTTATTACAAGACCATGTGGTTGAGTTAAATGTCATTTCTTCAACTTCTGTGTGTGTGTGTAGATCATCACCAGTGTGTGTGTGTGTGTGTGTTCGTCTGTCTGCAGGAAAACCAAAATGCGGTTGTATCTCAGTCCTATGTTGTCTGTCTAGGCTGCATCATCGCACTCTGATTGATGGGCCGCTTTTCACCCTTTCCTCCCCCCTTCCTCTCACTCCCTCTCTTATCTGTCTCATTCTAGCGTAATAACACTGGCGTCTTCATACTCATCTGTCCATGCCAAAGCAGAGAAGCAGAGGATCACCTCTCCTCTCATCAGTGTGAAAGCTGCCTGATAACGAGCTCCCTCCCCTCACTCATTATCATATCAGAGCAATGAGACATGACCAGCTCGGGCATTTTAACACCAGTCCTCCGTGTCATAGTTTAGCTAAAAGTTCTTAAAGCAAACCTGATTTCGCACTAGGTGATGGAGAAGTGTGAAGTTGTTCTCTATTAATAGCTAAAGCTGTTTAAACATCATCTAGGTTTATATATACAGTATATAAAATTCAATTCCTTCTCCGTCTTGGCAGTTTTCCATGCAATTCCTGCAATATCGATTTCAATATTTTAAGCATTCAGGATAGTGAGTGCACAGCAAACAGGCAGACTTTTGTGAATATTGACAGCCATACTTTTTATTCTAACCTTGTACTTTTGTGTTGGCAGCCCCTCAGCAGTTCGCATGTCAAGTGTCTCTCTCACACACTTTTTTTTTTTTTTTTGCTCTTGTTTCCTTCCCTCCCTTTTTGTTATTTTACCTCTTCCTGCCTTTTATATGTCTATTTATCCATACCACTCTCTATGTTAATACTTCATACTCCTTTATGCCATTTGTTGTTTTTATTCTTTCTGCATGTTTTTTTTTTTTCATTTTTTTAATTAGTCAGATGTTTTGGGGCATTTTGATAATAATGATTGATTCTCATTGAGTGGTAGGCTTTAATTATTTACAAAAAAGCATCCAGAAACCTGGTGCACTTGCTTTTGTGCATAGCTGAAATAACTCGCAGCAATTCGACTGCAGTCTTGATTAAGTATCCTACAAGCTTTTTTGTTTGTTTGTTTGTTTACTTTGCTTGATCTAGATGGATGCTCTGCTCTTTAAACTGGGCGAGTATGGATGGCACCACAACCCTAGCGACAAAAGGGGACAGTTTGTGATGAAGGCTAGCTGTGTTTTTGTTTTTTGATCCATCTTGGTGAGAAGTGCTGGAAGTCTTACTGTGATGTGATTAACCTTCTTTATGAAAATGAGTGAGACTGGCGTTTCAGGATGAGTTCAGCATGAAGTTGACAAAGGATGGCTAAACTTGAATTACAATATTAACAGTTTTACTTTATATTATATATCCATGCTTTTTTAATGTAAAAAAAATGTAAATCAGTTATTTATCTTGAAGATTAATTGATGACATTCAGCTCATTTACATGTAGTGGGGATTTCATACTTAATTCTATTGCAATATTACAGCAATATTGCATTAATATACAGTGGAACCTTGGATTGCGAGCATAATTCGTATTTCAAGACACTCATAAATCATATTTTCCCCTTATGAAATAATGAAAACTCAAATTATTTGTTCCACAGCCCCAAAAAATAAATACATAAAAATAATTAATACAAAAATATAAAGTAAATATAAAATAAATAACCTGCACTTTACCTGTGTGAGAAGAAGAGTGAGAGGAGAAGAGGAATGACACCCTCCCCTCTTCCTCTTCTCGTCATACACATTAACCCATTCTCTTCTCTTATTTAAGTTTCACAAACACACACACATACGTGAACATAAAGTCTTTACCTATGAAAAGAATCGAGCCAGATCAGTGCCAGTGGTGTCTGGCAGATCTTTTCAGTGCTGTGGGTTGTGAGGTGGGAACACCAAAGATTGCACTTGTTTGTTCAACATCCCATGGATGCTCAATTAGATTGGGATGTGGGGAATTTGGGGGCTAGGTCAGATATCTTTGGGCTCTGAGGATTTGGGCTTTTTGTAGCGACATTATGGTCGTCCGCCTACTTTGAGGGTTGAAGTGCTATATTCATCCAAAAAAGCGATGGCTGCTGTGAGGTAATCTGCTTATATTGTCAGTTCTACTCAACATTTTGATTTCATTTAGGGTGCAGATTTAAGTTCTGGCAAATACTGAAAGAATGGCAAAGTTTCATAAAATTTTCTCCACTCAGTTTTGCGTGATGCTGTGACAAAATCAGCTGGGCAGACAGACGGACATACAGACAGAAATATTTCTTAGACTGGTTTCGGGTGCTCCAACATACGAAATGTAAAAATATAATTAAAAGAGCAAGTTCTAAAAAATTTATAGGCAGAAGTTTTTTTTTCCATGTAGATTCCATTAAACACCTAATGACCATAAAACAAGTTAGTTGCTGTTATTCATTACTGCTATGAAAAGTTACAGTATTTCCTCATCAGTCTCTCTCTCTCTCTTTCTCTCAATAAGGTCAATAAAACTATAACATAATGCAATGAAACCAGCACCAACAGAAGGAAATCCTGTTTCAGGAAAACTTTCTTAGAAAACTAGGGAAACAACTCCTCATAGAAAAAAAAAGTTAGTTAGTTGTCCTTTAATTCTAGCTTCCTTTAGCAATAGTAGTGTTTTTAAATCCTTCATTCTCCACTCTCCACTACCTGATATGAAGTTTCCAGTGGCTGTGGTTATGTATTTCATTCTTATATATAGACAAAGACGTTGTTTAAGATCCCGAAACTCCACCATGACTAAACAAAAGGGCAGAAATCCGTTCCAAGACATCATCTATCAGCAGAAACGCTGAAAAATCACCAGAGTGGTATTTTAAACCTCCAGAGAGTCATCGCTTAATACACAGTCCTCCGCTTCAGCTCACTTCGGCCATGCAATAATGAAACTGGCCCGTGCCCATGGAGCTGAGCCAGTTTCATTATTACACTGCCACGTTCACCTATTCCTTGTATTTATTTTTAACAGAGAGGAAGGAGGGGAAAAAAATAAAAGTACCACAGGGATCTGAATATATATCTGTTTGACCATCTCAGTAACCTTTGCTTTATTGGACTGCTCTCTAAAGATGTGCAATTTTGAAATTTGTGCTTTTGCTGATGTGAAGTCTCTGCGGTCTGCAGGAGCAGCACTCCAACTCTGAGAAGGAAAGAATCACGACTGCCGAACCGAGCTGCGTGAAACTCGCATGCTTCTCAACGGATTCCGTTTGATCTGCATTATTCATTATTTTAATGACCCCATTAAGACGCTGAAGCTGATGACTATATCAGTGCACAGCCGTGTGGGTGTGTGGAGGAGGTTGTGTTTTATAAACACGCTTATCTTTTTGTTAATAGACACAGTATGGAAAAGGATGATAGGGGAAAAAAAGGCTAAAAACAAAGCGTGAGAAATATCTCGTTAATAATTAAAGAAATAAATAAAATTTCCTCTATCTACGGGCAGTATTTTGGCTTTGTCGTAGTGGTGCTTGCAGTGGCTCACTATGCTTTATGTGCTCATGGCTGTTGTTCACTGAACAAATGTGTGTTCGTTGCATATGTTAATTCTATCTTTCTGTCATTCTCTCAGCTCTCGCTCTCTCAGCTGGCTGTGCCTTCGCACTATCCAAGTCTGAGCCACACGGCAGGGTCGCCATGGCAACAGCAGCTTCCCGCTCCACTCGCTCTCTCCCCGATGGCGTCGGCCCACCAGCTGTCACACGTCGTAAGATTTCCTCCCACGCACTCGTGCAACAACACGCAGAACGTACATAGAAAAGTACAAAGTATAGATTAAAACTCGCACACAAACACAAACAAAGGTGATTTGTTACACTATACAGTACCACAGCACATACAAGTACTTAGAAGCTGAACATGCTTACACATCTACATCAGTATATCCAAGCACATGTCTTGGCATAAAACAATGCTACACATGGGTTCTTTCTGTTCCACACT
The DNA here is from genome assembly GCA_028570985.1 of Heterobranchus longifilis. Lineage (NCBI taxonomy): Eukaryota > Metazoa > Chordata > Actinopteri > Siluriformes > Clariidae > Heterobranchus > Heterobranchus longifilis. Next base: position 8,796,143 of record JAOVVB010000032.1, read on the forward strand.
ATCACACGCATACAATCCATACCCAAGCAGATTTCCTTCATTATTATTTTCCAGCGGCTTGTTCTTGTTCTCTGCTCTCCCGCTCGCCTTTTATAGAGAGATGAGCCTGTCTTCTCCCACATTTAATGTGGATCGTGGGACTGTCAGACAGCCACTTTACAGAAATCTTGGGCTAATGAGACCCCTAATGAGCAATCCAAAGGTGGCGAAGACGAGGCAAAAGTCCCTGAGATGCCATGAGAAGAAACTTTTAGTTCAAATCAAAACCTAAAACTTTAAATATCAGGATTAAAGTGAACAGAGGAAGTCTTCCAATGTTATAGAGAACATATTAAAAGAAATACCCATTAAAATGGATAATGGGAGGGAATGGTGCCAACTGTAGACTTAAATGTAGACATAAACACATATGATGATTGCGCGGGGGTAGAAATTAGGTTAACTGCAAAAAAAAAAAAAAATGGAAGAAATAAAGAAATTTGAAGTGATGCTGGAATATGAATCACAAAGTAATGTCAACACTTTAAACCTGCTTTCATTATCACCATGGCATCACTCTAAAGCTTGCACAGCATACTCCCTGGTTTTCACATAACACCTAAAGTGTTAAATTTATTCTGCAGTGTTTAATTCATGCTCTGCATTGCTGGACTACCTCTTATAATAATTAAATCATGTGTGGGTACAGCTACTGCAAAATGTATGACCAATATAGGTTTTCATCTTCATACAGCAGGTGTTAAACATTAGGGGTTGTGCTGGGTACAGTAATTCAATTCTTAAAAAAAAAAAAGACTTTAGTTAAGTAATGAGACACAATGGGGAGTGATGTTCAAGGAATATAATCAACAATGGGGAAGTGTGATGTGGCATGAAGTGATGCATCAACTGTATTGTTACAGTAGCCATTAGGTTGATTGTTTGCTGCACATTCAGGAGGGTTTTATTCCTCTTTTATAAAAGCAGTTTACCAACATCTTTTATACCTTATCAAATACCAAGACATCATACTTTTTATTACTTTGTTGTTTGTGAATCTAGAAAGTTCCTGGTAATCATTCTTATAATTTAACAGCAGTAAACAGTGGGTTCAGCACCATCCTTATTTTTCACTCTCTTCAAGTTAATAAGCCATACAAACTCACATCTGATAATCAGTTACTTATTAGGCTACTTGGAAATAAAAAAAAATGTCCACTGGGCCACCTTATTTAATCTATTATTATTATTATTATTATTATTATTATTATTATTATTATTATTATTATTAATTATTAAACCATGTACTTGCACCTGTTGAAATGTTGGTAATTATGTTGGAAACACTGCAGTCCCAACAAATTAATCATGTGGGTTAAATTAATGAAGCAAATATTGTTTAAATAAACATAGTTAAATAAATACATAAATGTGGCTGTTCAAAATACAGCTTGTTTCTCTGCCCTCATCCAAAAATGTGGCCACAAAACTACAGTTTTTAATACTGTACATCACACAAGTTAATAGATAAGTGAGTTTCAGATAAATATTATGCAAAACAAACATTATCCGTTATGGCATTTTTAATCTGCCACATTCTTTACCACAGTTAATGAACTAACCATTGATCATAAATATACCCAATGTTTATTTTGAACATTTATAAGATTTACACACCAGGTTTTCTTAGTCATCCTATATCTGTTTCTCAAATGTAATTATGAAAGTAAAACTTTTGCACACAATATAAAGACATGGTTAAAGAGCTCTGCATGCTTTATGTCAATAATGGAGTCTTTAGCAACCAAGATTCACAAGTTTGTGTTTTTGAACTTTATACAATATAAAAAGTTTTTTATTGACTTTTGTTGACTTGTGTAGCTTTAGTGTAAATTATCAAGCTGCTGCCACACATTGAGTTCTGTATGCTCCAAAGATCTGTAACCGTGATTCTTTTTATTTTTCCTACTTTACTGTAATTCTGATCTCTCTCTCTCTCTCTCTCCCTCTCTCTCTCCCTCTCTCTCCCCCTCTCTCTCTCCATCTCTCTCCCTCTCTCTCTCCCTCTCTCTCCTTCTCTCTCTCCCTCTCTCTCTCTCACTCTCTCTCATTCCAACCACCATTTTACTCTCATTGATTCAGGGCTTAATTCACAGTGGGCGACTTTACAAAACTCTCTCTATTTTCTTTAATGGTGATGGACATTTAAAGCAAAGGGAAATGCTTCTCTCTTTTACAATGGTCAGTGCACTGTTCGTACAAGTCCATGAAATGTCTCTGAGACCAATTATTGCAAGATGTCTGGATCACAGATGGTATAAGGGAAAAAACCTCTCTGGTATAAAGGGGAAAAAAGGCCTGCAGTGTATGTTTGGTCATCCCGGAAATGTTCGAATTGTGTTTATTTGTGTGAATGATGACACATTTCTCAGCTAGCCTATGTACACTATGACGAATTATTTATAATTTATTTTTCAATAATAATCAGTTGTTGGAGTAAAACATAGTACTCTATAAGGATTTCCACTTAAACGACTTGACTTAATGGTAGTGATTATAATAAAAAAAAGATAATAATTGTTGTATAGTTCCCAGCCTGTCTTAGCTGAACAAATGATGAAAAACTTGCAGGAAAACAGATGGAAGTTTTTTATTATATATATATATATATATATATAAAGAAAAAAATCTATTCCTGTTTTTGGAATATTGTGATGCCTTGAGAATGGTGTGAAAACGTTTTCACATCTGCAGGTATTATGATGTGAAGTTTTTGCCTGTCAGGTGGCAAGTCGGAAATAGATATGGTGTTAACAAACATTGATAATTGCTAAACACAGCATGTGATTGTAGTGAAATGAGATGAGATGTTTAACCGCTTTAATGTCCCCTTCACACTATGACTAAGAACATGAAGTTCTCACTGCATCCTAAAAGTATCAAGGAATTCAGCAGGACCTGGGTGAAAAAGGAAAAATTAGCATTTCACAAGTTAATATTACTTCCTAGCTACATCTCTGTCAAGCTCTCAATGTGTTTATCATGTTGTCACTAATGTCCTACCACGCACTTGATTACGTGCTCATCAGAATCCAATGAGATCGACCCGAGTTATTATTAAATCCAATTAAATTGCACCATACATTGGATCCAGTGATTATACGAAATTATCTGAATGTGACCGAGACATGATGATAACCTGCTGTAGGTGTCCCAGAAATGTACGAAACACTAGAAGAATCAAATATGAACTTACTGTAGTCACAGCATGGCATGGATCTACCACGGTCATAGCACAAGCTTAAAGAGATCATTGTGGAAACTCCAATGACAACTCCAATGACAACTTTGTCCAGTCTTTCCCGTCTGGGACATGGATTTAGTTCCTAAGAGGTGTTAGTTACAAGGTTAATGGTAAATGCCATCGCTGCTATGTCCTTATTAAGTTCTTCCTGAGTCTTGCTTCAACCTCGTCCTTATCGCAGGCTTTTTTTGAACATATAATAAATGGTCACGTCAACGGACATAATATTACACCGGGTTCTACTGCGTTCCTGCATTCTCATACAAGTTTTACACGTTCTTACTGTATTCACCCAATATTTTGAGGATGTATCGGGAATGTGGCTCAGTGTGACAAGGGTTTAACTACTGCTTTATTGTTAAGTTATATATTTTTTAAGTGTATTCACTGTGAATTATTCTATTTATTATGTGAATTGTAAATTATGCAGTGCGATAAAAGCAAAAGGAAACAACTCTAGGTGTAATGACGGTAGTTAAATGCTGTAAGTATGAAGTATGAAGTCAGACATAAAAGTGGATACAATTTTTGAAGATGATTTAAAATATTTCGGGAGGGGGTGGGTAAATTGTTGAAGATACGTACACACAAATGCATGTCTGGTTATAATAAAATATATATTGACCTCAATACACTCATGCAGGATGGTTTGTAATGATTAGAGCAGAAGGATCAGACCTCTACTGTCAAGGTTTTGGAGCTTTTTGTTTATTTCTGCACATCTGGGACTATTCCTCTGGCCTTTGTACTTTCTGAAGGCCCTGCTGGACACGATGCAGCATCTTTAATATTCACTGTTTGAGCATGATATATCTGAAACAAAATGTATTGCTGTGCAATTTTTTAGAAAAGGTTTATTATATTTGTATTCTTACTTAATTTGATGTGGGTTAAATGTGGGTGTTTGTGTGTCAGGTACTTCCGGTTGTAGGTATAGCACACCTAGAAGTTAGTGCAATGGAGAAAGAGGGCATGAGGGATGCCCCAGAGGAAGAGTGTGATCTACAAGAACTGACCTTCACCCCTGTCCATGCTCCTGTCATCACGCTGGGAACACACACAACTGGGTTTGTATCTCTCTCTCTCTCTCTCTCCATGTCTCTCTCTCTCTCTCTCTCGCTCTCTCTCTCTTTGTTTATACTTCAGAACTTTGCAATCAATGCATTTAATAAAACACAATCTGTTTTGCTGTAGTTCTGTACAGAGAATTATTCTAATACCGTCCCAAGTGTTGTTCTGCTTAATATCTTCCATATTATTCGTAGGGGGAAAAAAGACATTTTGATTAGTTCAGAGTCCGGTACGGCACTGTCACCGAGTCCAAAACGCCTCAGAAAGCTGTACAGCAATAACATTAATTTCCAGAACACCTCATATTTGGAAAGTGATTTTAAATTCTCAAGGCAGATTATTTCCCCAGAAAATACTATGCTTAGATAAATAACTTTTATTGTTAAGAGTTTACTGTTTTTTGTAGAATAGTATTAAATATTAAATAAAGTGTGTAGTTTGTTGAGAGAGACAGGAAATAACTAAGTAAATCTAATGCTTTTTTTGGGTGGATTTGATGAAGTTTAACAAGAAACTGTATAATCAAAAAATAACCAGGGTCAATAACTAAGCAGAAGAAAATCGAGGTGCTGAGACAGGTAGCAAAGCAAGGACAGGACAAGAGCAGAGGCAGTGTTCATCGCCGTGCGAGATGTAATAAACATTATTTATACTGTATGTTTGCTGCATTGTTCTCATACACTGCCTGGACCAGATAAAGTCACTCTTTTGGACACAAGGAAGCAAATATTTAAGAGGCTCTGAGTAGACAATTACTAGGGGTGCAACAGTACACAAATTTTGTACTATAATGTTCGGGTCAGTTGGCCTTGTGATCCAAGTAAATACTATTTAACGTTAACAAGTGATCGACTAGCAGTTTTGTCCATAGAGTTGGCTCCAAATTATGTTTTAACTCAAAATATGTTTACACACAGTTGTCAATATGTTCTGTACGGTATATGCAGTATATGCCTATTTTTTTTTTTAATTAAAACATTTATGAATGCTGTTTAAAAGTTTAATCCAATATGAAGGAAAAACATATCCTTTTTAACCTAATTGCATGTCTGCTACAACATGCACAAAGAAAAAAAAAAAAAAAACTGAGACGGTCACATGCAAAGGCCTTAAATATTTAAATAGCACTCTCACAATGCATGTTTAAAAATGTCAAATGAACAACTTAAAAGTAAAGTATAATGCTGCAGCTGTAATTCGTAAATCAGAATTTTGTCCTTTTGACACGACGAAACGGAGAACCAGATGGCCCCATGTTCAGATCTGGTTAGCATCCTTACCCCTAACCCCAATCAAAATATTTGGGATGTGATAGAGGGAAAACTTGTGTGAGAGTTGTCATTTGTCATTAAGGTCACAGCTTAAAATGTACAGTGAAATTCATTTTTCATTGGCATTCTCATGTTTTTTAATTATGACAATAATAAGAATAATATATTTTATGCAGTGAAATTGCTATACAACAGTCAATATTTAGTAAGTTTTGTATTCTTTAAAATCTGCTGGATCTGACTGGACATAGAGTCAAAAAGATGTCTGCGGTACTCAAGTGGCATTTCCTGAATGCATGCCTGCTTGATTGCTCCCGGAAGATCATGTGCTACTGCCTTCATCACCATTGTCCAACAGTTTCTTATTTTGTTTAGGTCTAATGATGACCCAGGTCATGGCTCCAGAAGCTGAATACCGTTGTCGCGTAGCCAGTTTTTTTTACTAGGGTTTCATTAAATTAGCACAACTTTTCCGCCTGATAGGCTAAAACTAATTAGTAAAATCACCTGATTTGTGCACAGCGAGAGCTAATGCATGGCATATGTTGTCCTAATGCTTTTGGCTAACACTGCATGCAAGTCTGGACGGAAAGAAATGTTGATTATGTGCAGATACTCAAATTCCACAAACCATGAGAGCTAAACATACTTCATCACTAGCTTGTATATTATATTGAGGCGTCTCTGAGACAGCATGCAAATCTAACATTGCGTTCTTTTCTGTCGCATTTCCTGCAGTTTCTTAAAGGTCAGTTATTACTACAGAAATGAACTACCGTCTTTAAAAAGCACTGTGTTCAAAACAAGGCGTGGGAAAATATGATGCTAATAAGTAGTCTGCGTTATTAATGCTTAACTTTGCAGAAAATTGTAGTGATCTCCATGTTGTATTATTTCCCGCTTTGTATATAGCAAATTAAAAAGCACTGATGGAGGAGTTGGCATAAAAGCTTCAACCTAATAATTATATAGCACGAGTCCAGGAAATGATGCTATTGATCACTACATGCTTATTATACTGTTGACACAAACTCACTCATGCTCTTACACTAATGCACTGCTGTTGAGCTGAAAGTCATACTGTGTATGTGTACAGTATGTGTGCGCGTTGGATGGGGGTGTTTTGTGCTGTAGCATTGCTTAGATTACTGCTGGAGGCTGTGCATGCTATTTACACTGATGCTGTATGCGAGCATGGCATATTCATCTGTATTCAGCAACTGCACTGGCAAACGAAGCTTACTTCTCCTCTTACGTCTAAAAAACAAAATTCACGGTCATAAATCTCATATAGAGCTTATTGCACACTCTAACTGCAGCCAAAGGCAGTGTTTTACTCTTTTTTTTTTCAGCTCACTGGTTCATCCTTTTTTTTTTTTTTTTTAAGAAAAGAGGCAGTTATCAGTTGCTTGTGCGGAGG
>JAOVVB010000032.1:8866243-8877278 GCA_028570985.1 Heterobranchus longifilis
TCTGTCTTATCTGGATTAAGCAGAAGGAAGTTAATTATCATCCAATTTCTTATGTCCTGCACACATTGCTCAACTTTGATGTCATACATGATGTCATTTCTTTTCTAAACACACAGAGTCGTCTCTCCCACCCATGATGAACCCGTGTTGACACATTTGGTGTTATGTATGTAATTGCACTTCGACTGTGTTCCTTTAAATCAGAAGGGTGAAATCTTCTCCAGAAAGGGCCAATGTTGGAGCAGATTTTCTTTCCAACCAAACAGATGTCACATCTGATAATCTATTGAAAGCCACGAACGACTAATTCAACAGGTAGAATCAGGTGAGGCTTCTGCTTGGTTGGAATAAAAGCCTGCAAAGATACACTGGCCCTTTCTGGTAAAGATTTGACACCTGTGCTATAAATTGAGCACTCAGCAGGTCGGGTGGTGCATACATGTGTCTCTGTGGTCTTTAAGCTCAGGGTTCAATTCCCAGGTGAAAAAAAACAGTGGCTAAAAAAATATTTGAGGGCAAAAGTAGCTCAGTAGTTAAAGCATTGGACTACAGTTTGAAAGGTCTGAGGTTCAAACCCCACCACCAAGTTGCCACAGTAGGGCCCTTGAGCAAGGCCCTTAACCCTGTTTAGATGTATAATGAAATAGAAAGTCGCTCTGGATAAGGGCGTCTGCCAAATGCCATGATGTAAATGTAAATTGTCTTTGTGATTTGTCTTTGATCCAGCCATGAGATTAATTTCTTCTTGTGTCGAAGACATTTTTAAAGGCTATGAAGGAAAACATTATAATTATTATTAGTAGTAGTAGTGGAAGTGGTAGTAGTACTAGTAGCATATAGTTAGGTAATATATCTGCCTTCTTAAAATTAACATTTAAAGCAAGCAAAATGTTGGTCTTAATCTTAAAATTGGGCTTAATGATGTTATGTTTCTATTAATCCAGTTTAATTACTGGATGTGTTAAATTTTCTGTTATTTAAGATATTTTTACACATAGTTCACATGTACATGAGCATAAAAAGAAAAAGAATCGTTACTGAAAGAAAAAAGTGGTCTCACTGGGTATATCACTCTCTAACATCAAACATAAACCACAAATACAGTTCAACATGCACAATGTGCTGAGGATTGGGATTATGGGCTGTGTGGCTATTAGAAAACCATGGGTGTGTCAGGGTAAGAAAAGAAGCACATGAAGTGACCATGCATAGTGCCCACTGTACAAGGCAGAGAATTGAAATGGCCAGCATGGAGTGATACAACACTCCTATCATCAGTTCCCGCCCAATGAGTAATACAACTCCGGACAGAAATAAATGTTATGGCATTGCATAACTTTGTTGAAACAATGCCACGGTGAATGTGCACCATAATCAATCCAATGAAATTTCAAGTTTCCAAGTTTTTTTTATTTTTTTTTATTGGTCAGGCAGTATGTCTTGCACACTGTTATAATTATGGTCTTAGATTATGCACACCGCATGAAAGCAGGAGTATTAGTACTTCTGTAGTGACAAATATTCACACCTTATTCATCTACCAATATGTAAATGCTACATTAAAGAATATTGTTTTATGTATCACCTGCCAGTGAGTAGGTCCAGTAGTCCAGTGGCTCGTGTGGCAAAAGGAGTTTGAATAAGTACATGCGACAAAAAGTATATAGTCTACTGTATTTGCTTTTTAATGGTATTTATATATCAGCACTACAGGTTTAGAAGTCTCACATAATGCACAGTGTATCAGCACTGTTGCAACTGTAAACATTAAGTCCCCAAGCAATGTTATGGGTCAAATAAAACTGCTGAATCTCATAAAGAAAGGAAATGGGAAAAGACGGGGCTCTCTTTCCAGCAGCACAAAATGGACCATAGCTTTCATAAAGGTATTGTGAGGGAGGGAGCAGGGGACGTAGATCAGACAAATGACTTGGGGAAAGTCGCTTTATTGCAGAAGTTTAAACTCCTATCAGTTCTTTTTCTCCTCAGTTGAGCCAGTCAGTAATCTCTGAAAGCTTTGGAGATTACGTAGAATGTTATTTAAGAATGTGTGTGGGCCATACCTTTTCTCCAGTGAGATACAGTACATTGTTTTTTTTTTTTCAGAGAGAGTGTGTGAACCATCAGGGGAAAAGAAAACAGGCCATTACCTTCATACCTGCTCCCAACAGAGCAAAGGATGACACCTCTAGCATTAACTGCTATATACAAGACTTTAATTAGGGGCTGTTGATAAATTGCTTTAGCATCATTTACAGTCCGTGTACACTACAGTTGCCCTTTGCAGTGCTCACAAAAGTCACCCGAACATATTTCATAACCTCTAACGCCTATAGGGTAAAAATCCACCACTTATTACTTTCTTCCAGGAAGGATATTGCAAATGGGAAAATGTTAATTTCATCACTGACTGCTTCCAATGATTTGCTAAGGCAGTTCATTGAGTCTCATGACCACATGCGCTCCATATATCGGACTGTAAACAACTGGGAAGAGTGAAATAATGTGCAGACAGTGCTCGAAAAAAATATATTAATCATTCTTATGGATCAAATAAAAATGGCGAAACTCATAAAGAAAGGAAATAGCCAGTGCCATTTCTCCAACTGGTCAATGCTGCTTCAATTTTATTACCTTCCAGAAAATTTATGACATTTTTAAAGGTGTTTTGTTTTTGTTTTTTTCCCCCCTCCTTTCAAGAGTGAATAACCGTGTCATCATAGCAACAAAAAAAATCGATATTGCTGTGTGTTTTGAGGAGATTACTGTATAAATCCAGAATACAAGGCAATATGTCTCAGCTAGCCATTATATCTAATACAGGAAGAGAAAAGAGGAGAGAGGCACAGACTGGTTTGACTTATATAAATCTTTAAAACAACTAAAATGTGTAAAAGTCCTGTAAATTTCTTCCTTACAATGGTACAGAGAAGCAGCTAACATGACTGAATAGGAAAACAGTATTTACCTCTTTTTTTTTCTTGATGGTTGATTATTAGTTCACGTCTATAAATGTCATGTGTCTGCAACAGAGGTGCTTGCATGAGTGTGTTTTTAATGTCACTCAAATAGAAAGAGCTTTTTTTATCTTTGGGATTTTTCCCTGATTTTGTACCTAATTTAGAAAGAGACAATTTCCACCATTCTTTAGGGCACTCACACGTCGAACCTACAACTATCAATCAAGTGAGCGAGAAAAAGACTATCAGGTGTTTCCTCTGAACCATGTGACGCCAACCAACTGCATCTTTAGCAGATGGCATTGTGGCATCAGGATGCACTATAGGAAGAAGGCAAGCCATCAGGGTCAGTGTGATGCTCTGGACAACGTTATGCCGGGAATCCTTGAGTCCTGGCCTTCATGTGGGTGTTAATTTGACACGTATCCCCTAACTAAACACTATTGCAGATCAACTACACACCTTCAAGGTAACAGTATTTCTTACTGACCTTAGTGACCTCTTTCACCGGAACAAGGTGCTCTGCCACACTGCAAAAATTATTCAGAAATGTTCAGAGTGCTGGACAAAAAAAGTCTAATTCATAGAGACCCCACCTCACAACCTATGATCCTCTTTTTCAAAATTTAAAGTGCACATGTCCTTGTCCAAGAATGATCAGAATTTTAACATTTAACAACAGAATCTTTAGCAGTCTGTGTATGTCAAAACTTTCCTGTTTGACATCTCCAGTTTCTGTGGCTCAACATACTGCCTTCAGCTTAATAATTTACATACATATGGTTGGATAAACTGCAACAGAGGATCTTCTACAGAAACCATGCTGTTTAATATTTAAGAGTCACTTAACTATGTTTTGCAGAACGTTTTTTTTCCCAGTATTTTCCTCAGATTCAGACCAGAGTCCATCAGTAGACTCTTAACTGTTATCTTTAAGCTTTACCTCATAATCATATTGTTTGTTTTTGTGTGGTTGTATTTTTGAATGCAGATTGAGGGAGGTGCGAGCTACAACATCGGGCTGCGTTTCGCTCCAAGTCAGAGTGCAGGTACAGAGGAGATCCTCGTCTTCATCAATGATCTGGAGGATAAGAACGAGGAGACATACTGCATCAAAGTTGTCTACAGATAACCCGAAGAAACTTGCACGTGAGGTTTTGCCACATCAGTGTCTTTCATCGGTGTAAACTTTTGGAACTGATGATCAATTTTGTAATAAACTTTTGATAGAACTGTGATAAAGATCACCTCAAGGTTATATGTATGTATGAATCGATATTCAACCCAGGATAATAAATGAAATAAAAGGAAGGTGATTTTTTTTATATGTGAATGAAGCCTTTGCTTTCTGTACACCTAGAAAGATGATGTAATAGAAATCATGAGCATATCTACCCTAAATTAACATTGAAATCTGATGCTAAAGGCCTGTTCTTCACGGCTTCATGACTTATCTTTCCCTGTTGTTTTAAAGAGTTCTTTCGACAGCTTGTCTCCTGACATGAGTTTATATATTAGGGGCATTCAAGTCAATCTGGAACTTTCGATTCTGCAGAATAACACAGTTTATGTGAGTAAAAACTACCTTTGTTTCTCTATGGAATCCCCTACTACGGTAATGCACTTATCCCAGTTTTTTACTAGTGCTTGGATATCATCAAGGTAGAAAGTTTTTATCAGTACACCAGAGCTATGATTAGACTGTCTACTTCACGTTTGAAAAGCTGGCCTCCCAGGAACTCCTTTATTGGCCAAAATATGTGGAAATTGCTTGTCGTGAGGTCAGGTGGGACTAGGAATCTCATTCATGGACATATGACCTTCTTTAAACCACTTGCACCACTCAAAAGTTCTGCTGTGACGAAAAGTATCATTACCTTAAAGTCTACTGTAAAGTCCCAGTTTGACTTGGGGAAAAAAAAAATTCAGATGATTTCTATTTCTAATAAATATGTACAAGCTCAAGAACTACGTAGATGTTCCAAGAACAAATCTGGTTTGATTTGACTGGCAGCTTGATTAAATAAGAGGATATCCAAATTAAAATTAGGGCCATATTGTTCAGTTGTTAAATGTTCTGGCTGACCAGGAACAACCTTGTTGCAAAAATTAGACAAAGCACAGTGAAATGCTTGGTTTGCTGCAGTGATGTGAGATGCCTGTATATATGCTTAGTCTAAAATCTGTAACACACACACATACAGAAATAAACAAATCAGCCATAACATTAAAACCACCTGCCAAGTATTGTGTAAGTCACACTTGTGCTGCCATAACAGCCCTGACTTGTCTAAGGATGGACTTCACAAGCCCTCTGAAGGTGTGATGTGATATCAGGCACCAAGTCAATAGCAGCAGGTTTTATAAGGTGCGAGGTGGGGTCTCCATGGCTCAGACTTGTTTGTCCAGCACATCCCGCAGATGCTCAATCAGATTGAGCTTTCTGGAATTTGGAGACCAAATTGAAATCCTTGAACTATTTCTGAACACTTTTTTTTTGGTGTAATTGGTATGCTGGATTGTGTTTAGCCAGGTGGTGTATGTTACAGTAACATTCACATGAATGCCAGAAACCAAGGTTTCCCAGCAGAACACTGCTGAGCACATCACATTGCCTCTGTCAGCTTGACTTCATCTTATAGTGCATCCTGGTGCATCTTCCTGACAGGTAAGTGGTACACCTGCACCCGGCCATCCACATGATGTGAAAGAAAACACAATTTATCAGATCAGGCCACCATTACACATCATCTATTTCTGATGCTCACATGGCCATTGTAACTGTTTGCTTGGACAATCCGATGGTCTATAGCTATGTAGCCCACTACTAGTGTGATGTGACCCTTTTCTTTTAATGCCAGAATTAGGTTTTGCAGAAGCGTTCTTGAACTACTTTTGGTCTGAACTAACCAATGCATACTGGTCAATACAAGTTGCTTGTCTTACTATTACCAAAAACATTTATTTGCCAACAAAAAACCTAATCCACCCAGCTATAAATGTATAACATGCATTTAGGAACTTCTGTTTGCTATTTTGCCAAAACTCATGCTGAATACAATCTAGGATATGCACAGTAACTGTGTTGTTTATTCATGCTATTGTTTACCTCATTGAAATGACCCGCAGGCACAAAATTACAATTTAATACAATAGAGTTCTGTCTTCAAACAATACATTTTCAATATTGCAAAAATAAGCAGTTTCCCCATATATAGTACTGTGCAAAAGTTTGTGCAAACCACAATTTCTTTATATTTTGCTTCCAAAGGTCTAGACTTGTATTTTTAATGTAGTCTTGAGCAATAGTTCTCCAGACTCCCTGAAGGTCTTTCTTGGCTCATATTTCTGGCAAGATTTTGAGGGAATTTATTTATTTATTTATTTATTTATTTTTTTTGGTAAAGCCACACAGTGACCTATGAAGCATTAAAAAATCATAGGTAGCAATAAAAAAAATCTAACTTAGGGCATGAACCAGCAAGAAACAGGTACAGACGATAAAAGATGATTGAGCTGGTGATTAGTATACTTAAGGATGAATATTGAGTGGTTGGTACAGACAAGACGGGAAATGAGGTTGCTGCTGAGGTTGTTACATAAGCAACTAATTTTTAAATTGCATGATTAGGGACTTTGCAGCTTGTCTCAGTTCTATGGTGACAGTATTTCTGAGATCTATCCAGACTTTTAGCGGCATATAATGAAACAAAAGCTGTGCATTAAACTGTATGAAATTTAAACATGGGTAATTAAACAGTAGCTCTCTGGCTAGGATTGCTAATGTGGGGTGGTGTCTCAACAAATTTTCACCTCGACTACATCTCAAACAGACTGGAAACAAGTCCAGTGTACTGTACATACATTGCTGATCTGTGGCTTCCAAACTAGGTATAGTTGGGTTAAAGCCCCAACCCTAGTCTCCTGCTTGTGTCAGTTGCAAGAAGTGTGTCCGAAGGACATGTGGGCTTTATTGATCATGTAGTTACAGTAGGTAGTTAGCTCTTTGTAGCTCAAACATGTTTCTATAAGTGAGATAAAGTGTAGCCACTTTTACATAGCCTTTTTAAACTGGGACTGTTGTGCCTTTTTATGGCTCTTTATTCTGTCTGAGGCACCCTGAGATGGACTGGGGGTCATCTTTGTTGCGCTTTTGCTTGGGGCAAAATGAGATCAACCTCATCTCTGAACAGGGCTGTTATGTTTTGAGACGCGTGATGAGTATGACCCGGCCCTGGGAGATTTAAAAAACAAAACAAAAAAAAAACCCTGTAAACTCTTAATCATACAGGAACAAAAGGAAATGAATGTAATAGTTGGAAATGGAAGCAAATTGTAGAGGCACTGAGGTCCAGGAGCTGCTTAACTTTATACTAGAGGATGAAATCAATCTCCATATAATGGGGGTGTTAAAGGATGGCTTTAAGAGCATGCCCATAATCATAATGTATGTTACATTAAACTGTATGCCAGGGATCTTTAACTCCAGTCATGGAGGTTAACTTCAGTCATAGTGTCCAACACCCTTTGGTGGTTTTTCTGCTCAAGCACAGCTGATTCAAGTAATCTGTTAATTACAAGCTTCAGTAGGTGTGTTTAGATGTTGATGAATTACAAACTGTACTGGACACTGGACCCACCAGGACTGGAGTTAAAGATCCCTGCTATTGTCAATGTTGTGTTACCCGTCATGCCTCTTTTGATTCCGTCATGCTACTTAGAAGCGCACATTTTAGCCAGATGGTTGGGTTCAGGGTGAATTACCAAAGGTGTCCGAAGGCAACATGTTGAGCTTTGGGGCTTTATAGAGCAATCCCTGGGTCAAAGTCACTTGAGAGAGTTTGTGTATTATTGTACTAACTAAAAAACAGTGTGATTAGGGTGTTTGGGGTTTTTATTTCTTTCTTGTGTTTTTATCCCCAAAGCTTATCCTGATTCGAGGTACAGTAAATAGCAAGCTTGTGTTTCCCTTAATAAATCAAAGGTTACCTATAATTATTAAAATCCTTCTCTGTAGAGAAATCGCTTTATTTATTTACTCTTAACAGGGAACAGAAGCAGCACACACTGTGCCTGCTTAGTGCTGAGGTAAAGCTCTAGCACTGGGTTGCCATTTCCCTATTGAGATTGAGGGTGTTACTTGCAGAGATTGAGGACGTTCAGGGAGTTTCTCTGTTTAACAAAGGCAGGCGCAGTGGACATTTGTGCCTGTTCACACTAAGATGAACCTCCAACAGTGGGTCATTATCACCACAGTTTAGAATAGACACTGTTCTCCCAACGCTCCCTCTAAAGCTTCTGCTACAGACACTCGGGGTCCTGCTGCTGTGTAGAAAGATCTTAACAGATCACAAAAGCCTGCTGAGAACTTGGGACCTGATGGCAGTTCACAAGATTTTTTATTTATTAATTTTTTTATGGTGGAATTTCGCATGAATGCGCAGTGGCGTTGTGGTTAGCACTGTCGCCTTGCACCTTCAGGGTGCTGGTTCAATTCCCTCCTCGGGGTATGTTTGCATGGAGTTTCCTTGTTCTCACCGTGCTTGGTGGATTTCCTCCGGTTTCCTCCAACAGTCCAAAGACATGCAGATTAGGCTAACTGGCGTTCCTAAATTGCCTGTAGTGTGTGAATGAGCATCATATTGTGCGATATAGACAATGACAATGCGAATGGAAGTTCTCATATTTAAGACATTCCTATATAAGTTGTGTAGGTCTAAAATGCTAGGATTATCACCAGATCCAATTTTCTTCTTCCACTAATAGGGGTTGTGTTAATGCTGTGATTACTCATGATACTAAATTATATAATAACAAGAAAGTGTAATGGGGGATATAGAACATCTGACCTAAGGGTTGTATGCAATTTATAACCAAAGGCACTTTTATGAAGGGCAAAACAGGCTAATTTGCAGAATAACATGGTCTACTTAGTGTGAGAACAGAGCTGGTGCTTCATCAGTCAGCTAGCAACTTACAGGGCTCTGGAAAAGTATTCAATTGATTGGTGTTTTCAGATGCTTTTGGCATGGAATACACACCATTGAACCACTTATGGTTGTGAGAACACTATTTGCTTGGTAACTGCAAAGTATGAATGCCAAGCATGAAAGCTGCCTAATACGTGCAGCCAGGAATTTACCTAGGTGTTAATTCACAGAGAAAAGCATGTGAAAGGTATAAACAAAAAAAAAATGGTACTACGACAAATATTACACTGCAGTTACGCTCAGCACCTACCACAAACCAGAACTTGTGAACTGCTTGTAATAATAAACTTAACATAAAAAGAGAGAATTTGCAGTTTTTAGCCTTTTATATTAGCATTAAACCCTAATGCATATCATGCATTTTATGTTTTCCCATTTAATGAGACAATAATGACCTTTAAATATTAGCAATGAGAGCCTACAAACTGAGCACAGAAAGTTTTTTTTTTTTTTTTTTTTTAAACGATTATTATTTTTTGTAAAGGCTGAAATGTTTTCACCAAGGAAGAGGCAAGAACTCTGCCTTAAGGTTAGGCACATACACACACATTGGCAAATAGTTTGTAGTTGCATACAGTACACAGCCCATAATAGCTTTTGGGTTTCTGTGTCCTGCGTTGTTCTCCTTGGCCTAAAAGAATCTGAGTACACTAAACCTTGGATTTTTGTCTTTCTTGAAACAAATGTGAAGTCTCATTAGGATCCCAGAACCATCACCGGCTGTACGAACAGAATCATAGAATTCACTCAGAGCAATATTCAATGGTCTGATGTTTAAAGAAAAAAAAAAACCCGAAAAACATTTCTGAGCATAACTTTTTAAACCAAAATTAAATGTTGCAGAAAATGTTTCTCTGTTCTGTCTGTCAAAGATTTATAAAAAGAAATAAAAAATTAAGAAGCAAACGTGGCAATCAGCCTTTGCTATACCTGGACAAATGTAATATGATCCAATCATGCCTGTTTGAACTGACAGGAATTCTAGAGTAACTCAAAAAAGTCTGTCCTACAGCCATGCTGAGTGGAAAAACTTCTCCGAATGAACAAGTGGATTGGCTAAAAATCACATCAGGTTACAGGTCTTTCAGCCAAAAACAGAAAATAGGAGTCTGTAGTAGGCACATGCTTGCCCGAAGCATGGCAAGACTGGAAAAAGACCAAGCTATACTTTTCTAAACAACTATCCAGTTCAGATGATTCAAGACCTACTGTAGCACAGCACTGAAACAGACATAAGCCTAAGTATCCTTTTCCACTTTTAGGGGTAACCAGAATTTAAAATGCCACATCCTTAAGTCTGTTTGAGAGACCTGCAAAAGGGAAATCATTTTCAGCCCAGGACTGGACTATGTTCAGTACTGTATAATATAATTGTCCAATGTTACAATGTAAAGAAATTTCCCAAAGGCCACTACTCATATATTGACACGTTGAAACATGGTAAATGTTAAAACAAATAATAAATTAAAATATAATCACCTCCTATAGCTTACCATTTAGACCTGAAAGTGTGAGGTCAAGACAAACAGACGGAGCGTGTGCTTATTTGGGACTAACTGATTTGAGAAATAGTGACATGATTGCTTTTATTAACATCGGTGCAGGAGGTCTGGGTTAGTGTTTAATTTTTTAAGTGAAAAATGTTCCTAAGCGACTTATTGTTGCATTTCCAGCAAAAAACATTTAATTTAAACCCTTTATTATTTATTATGTATATGCTGTGTCACATGTTTTGTGTAAATTATCACATAACCAGAGCTGTGTACTTTTATGATTGCATTATGACCATGGCTATATCAAAACTCAAGACCAACCAACCCCCCCCCCCCCCCCCCCCAAACACACACACACACACACACACACACACACAAAAAAAAAAATATTGCATGTTACACATTGCAGTTACCCTTTAAAATGAGAAATATTCTGTCCTCATTGTTTGTAATAGTGATGGGTCAAATATGTATGTATGAGGTGAAGAGAGCTGCTTGCCAGCCAGGCTGTAAAAACGTAACCAGTAATAATGACCTCGTCCTTCAACAAATGCTGTAGACTGTGTATACCAAAGCTGCCTTAGCCCAACTG
>JAOVVB010000032.1:8898493-8908819 GCA_028570985.1 Heterobranchus longifilis
TATCTGTTATCACCCAAATGAGGATGGGTTCCCTGTTGAGTCTGGTTCCTCTCAAGGTTTCTTCCTATTGCCATCTCTGGGAGTTTTTCCTTGCTACTGTTGCCTTCACCCTTGGCTTGCTCATCAGGAACATTATTCATTATTATCTAGACACATTTTTCTCACACATACTCACTTCCATAAATTTTCTTTTCATTTTTGTTAAACTGCTTTGAGACAATGATCATTGTTAAAATGCAATATAAATGAAATTGAATAAAAAATTTAATTAAATATTTTTAAATAAATAAAATTGTATTTTTTATGCGAATAGTGTGATATAAGAGGAATAAACATTTCTGGCTGTGCTGTTATGGAAAACCAATTTTAGGATAGTAAAAGTAACTGTTAAATGCCCCAAACTCACGCCACTGGATGCAGTGCTGGTTCCAAACCCTGGAACAAATGGGAGGCTTGCATCAGGTAGGGCATTCAATGTAAACCCTGTGCCAAGTTGTGTTTGGATCAAATGGTCCATTGTGGTGACTCCTCGATGGGAGCAGCTGCAAGAAAGTTTGGGTAATTTCAAGTTTACTTAAATCAAAATTAAGGTGAATATAAGTATATATTACCATATGTCTTTATTGTTATAATTGTAATGACGTTTGTCACATAAAATGTGAGCACAATGTAAGTAATCAGGGCCAAATTCCACAGAGTGAATTCCAGAGTTCAGCTGAGACTAATATGAAGCTTATCTTTCTCTAAACTAAATCGAGAAGTTGGTGTATTTGGAACAATTTTAACACTTTTCTTTCATCACAAATAGCCATCTGGTTAACCAAAAGTAGACCTCCAGACTGGACTATTTTATCTGAAGTTTCGTCTGAGCTAGTAATACTCATGTATTACTAGTTCAGATGAAAGAAAAGGTTCAATTTGACTTAATGCACCAGAACTTTGAACTGGATTTAGTTCAGTGTAGAATCTCTATAGGAGATTCATGAGTCTCTGTACATCTTTTGCACAGAATGAGGGGTGTGGAATTTGGCCGTAATTACTTACATTGTACACATTGTACACTTGAAAATCAACATCGGGATGCATCTAAATACATTACCATAGGTTTTGCCCTTGTACTTAGATGCACATCATTTTTGATTTAAGACAGATTAAAAAAAAAAAAGACAAACAATTCCTTTAATATATATTATTATGTATTCTTACCTCAAGCTCAGTGTTTCACTTTTCAGTTAAAAAAAAAAAAAAAACTAAACAAAAAACAAATTGGACTATAGAGCTGTGAGGCAGCAACAGTACCTGCTGCATCACCAACCAATCACCGAGTTCCAATTTCTTTCTTATACAACAAAACGAATGATGGAAAAATGCAGCTGAAATAAGAGAGGGGATCCAATACACACACACACACACATACACACAGACTGCATATTATGCTGCCTTTTTCTCCTACACTCATATTCTAAGGAACAGATAAAGAAGAGGGTTGCATTCTAGTCATTTCCTTCCCTCAGCTTGTAGCCTTGACAATAATTGTATAATCAGTAATAAAAGTTAGGAGCTTATTGTTGTAGTGAAGGGGAGAGAAAGGTAGCAATTTGAACGTCCCTTTGGCCTCCCGAACGCACACTGAGCCTAATCAAATCTGACAGTGATTCCTCAGCATGCCTCTAAAGCTGTTCAACACAAAAATAATTCTCGAACAATTGGATTTAGTCAACCCTGTTCACTCGGCCTCTCTCTCTTTCTCTCACGGGACATGTCTCAACATCATTTTTCACTTTCCTCACTTTTGCACACAAACAGCATGGTTACCTTCTGACAGGACATCTGACTGTGTGTTTGAAACTAGAGGCGGAGAGAATCAGAAAAGAGAGGCAGGGGTATATCCTTAATCGTGAATCAAATACATGTAATTAATCAAGCATATGATACACACCTGATGCCCTAAGCCCACGTTGTCTGCTGAATCGGTTTAGATTTACACAGAATTCCCTCACTGGTGATCTGACAAAATTGCTGTGCACATTGTCCAGAAGTGTCATTCCTGGTTTTTTTTGTTTTTTTTTATAACATACTGTAGCAGGGATGATCTATTTAACCCAGGCAATTCCCATTATATCTAATGTTCATTAGACACATTGATAAAAGAAAAAAACTAAATCCTAAACTGTGCATGATGGGTACATTGCTTCATGCCTTTATTCAATCTTTTTTTAGATTGAATCTTTTTTTAGTCCAATCTTCATGTTCCCGTACTCATCCACTCATGCTCATGCTCTGTATACAGGGTTGCAGGGAGCCTGGAGCCAATCCTTGGAAACCTAGGGCGCAAGGTACCTGTAGGCTACACCCTGGACAGGGTGCCAATCCATCGCAGGGCACACACACATACACTCACACACTTATTCACAATTTGCAAGCAATTTAGAAATGCCGATTAGCCTAACCTGCATGTCTTTGGACTGTGGGAGAAAACCTGAAGGAAACCAACCAAGCACAGGAAGAACATGCAAACTCACATGCACACTGAGGTAGGAATTGAGGTGCAAGGCAACAGTGCTAACCACTAAGCCACCGTACCTCTCAACCTTTCTGCTCCCTAGCAAATTTATTTATTTATTTTTTCCTGATTAATCTCACTAACAAGAGGTTTTCTTATAGCCACAAAGCTGTTTAGTCCCAATGCTGTGACTTCATGTCGCATTGTGCATGTGAAAATTCTCTTACTTTCATGATTAATGTAGCTGTGATTTCTATAGTCAGTATATTTTTACCCTGGATCTTTACCAAGCAAAGTCGTATAGTGATTAGCACTAGACTGTAGCCTTACAGCTCTAGAGCAGGGTTTGATTCTTGCTTGGGGTCTATATGCATGGAGTTTGCATGTTCTCCCCGTGCCTGGCGGGTTTTCTCTGGTTATTCCTGTTTCCTCCCACAGCCCGAAGACAAGCAGATTATTTTAAATGACATTCTCAAATTGTGCATAGTGTGTGTGCGTGTGTGTGCACCACCTGCGAGAGGAACCAATGGGGTCAGGTGGTGGACACCTGTAGTCAGAGAAGCCATCCGACTGAAAAAGAAAGCCTTCAGAGATATGCTATCCTGGGGGACTCTGGAGGCAGTTGCAGTAGTAGCAGAGGCAAAGCAGCGGGTGTGGGAGGAGCTCAAAGAAACTATGAAGAAGGACTTTCAGGTGGCACCAAGGTGCTTCAGGAAAATGGCCCGGCACCTCAGGACCCGATTGTCGAACCACAGATTGAAGAGGAACAATGTGGATTCCATCCTGGTCATGGAACGATGGACCAGCTTTTTACTTTTGTAGAAACCTGGAGGGTGCTTGGGGATATGCCTATCCAGTCTACATGTGTTTTATATACTTGGAAAAGGAGTATGATCGAGTCTCTCAGGATTTTCTGTGGAGAGTACTGCGGGAGTATGGGGTGAGGGGGGGTCACTTCTCAGGGCCATCGAAATCTCTTTACGCCCAAAGTGAGGGCTGTGTTTGGGTTCTCAGCAGTAAGATGGACTTGCATTGGGGCGTGAGGTTAGCCAGAGAATCGGATCAGTGGGGGGCGATATTGCAGCCGTTTTACCACACCGTTGTGACAAAAAGAGAGGTAAGCCAAAAGGCAAAGCTCTCAATCTATCGTCGATCTTCATTCCATCTCTCACCTATGGTCATGAGAGTTGGGTCAACAGCAAAAGGACAAGATCGCAAATACAAGCGACTTAAAAATTGGTTTTCTCAGAAGGGTAGCTGGCCCTTCTCTTAAAGATAGGATGAGAAACTCAGTTATCCAACTCAGACAACTGAGCTTCTCAACTGAGAAACTCAGTAGAACCACTGCTCCTTTGCGTGGAAAGGAGTCAGTTAAGGTGGTTCAGGAATCTAGTAAGGATATCATCAGGATGCCTCCCTAATGAGATATTCTTGGCACATCCAGCTGGGAGGAGGCCATGGAGCAGACCAAGGACTAGGTGGAGAGATTATATCTCCAAACTAACCTAAGGACACCTCGGGATTCCCCAGTCAGCATAAGTTGAGATGGCTGGAAAAAGGAAAGTTTGGGGTTTCCTACTGGAACAGCTACCCCAGTGACCCAATTTCAGATAAGTGGTTGAAAATTAATGGATGGATGTCAATATGTAAAAGTAAGGCTAAATTGCAATTGCAATTAATGTTGTTGTTGTTGTTGTTGTTTTTGGGATCTGCACATTTTGATTTGGCACAGGTTTTATGCCGGATCCCCTTTTGCAACCCTCCCATTTATTTTTGGGCTTAGGAGGTACACTTACGATGCCCTGCATCCAGTGGCTAGGTTTTGGCATTAGATATTGGACTTTACCCTTGCTTTCCACATAGCAGGTAAGAAACCTAACACTGACTCCCCAATACACCTTTATTAACAATTAATGACATGCTAAAATTTAACTCAAGCTGTTTACTTATTTAGGTCATGATTTCAATAAACATTAGCTAATACAGACATATTCATTCAACATTTAGCATTACACAGGATGTAATTAATATACAGTAGGTGTAAATGTACTGTTTTTCATTGGCAACAGTATTTTTATTAATGTTGAAATTTATGATTTGTTACTGTTAAGTCATGTCAATAAGTCAATGTTATTATAGGGTACTTAAAATAGAGGTAGTTCATAGGAATCTTACATAAAAATCACATCTTTAGTACATTTTTGTCATTATGCTTTTTTGTATGTATATTGTAGTAATTCTAATCTTCCGGAATGTTTAATTACACTTTTTTCCCTTCCCTTCATTTTGTGCCTCATAGCTCCTCCCTCTAATTAAAGAGATACAAAAATTATATGCAACAAAAAGAGGAATCATCAACAAACATATTTTTATATTCCCCAAACAAGATGTTCTCACTCACTGGGACATTACTTTAAAATGATGTCACTAATTGATGAGTTGCTGTGCAGCAGTAGCGCCTGTCAGTGGGCATGACGGATCTGTGCATACACAACACAGTGTAATTACAAACTGAATTAATATCAATTAAAACAGTTCACGAGTGCAACACGTACTTATTTCAAAGTCTACTCTAATATCTACCCTGATGCTTATAATGCTCGGATGGTTTTATGATAATTTGGAAAATTGGTTATGCTCCAATGTTTGATACTGTATGAGACCAATTGGGTGGTGGCTTATTGTGTTAAGGCTATGAGTGACTGATCAGAACATCAGTGATTCGAGCCCAAGGTGCACCAGGTTGCCACTGTTGGGCCCTTGAAAAAGGCTTTTAACCCTGTCTGCTCCAGGGGCGCTTATATACTGGCTGATTCTGCGATCTGACTCCAGGCTACTAACAAGAAGCTGTGCAGTAATGTATATTTGATTAATAAAGACAACTTAATTGCTTATATATACTACATTACATGTACTGCATGATTAATTTATTACATATTGTAAT
Organism: Heterobranchus longifilis; assembly: GCA_028570985.1. Taxonomy (NCBI): domain Eukaryota; kingdom Metazoa; phylum Chordata; class Actinopteri; order Siluriformes; family Clariidae; genus Heterobranchus; species Heterobranchus longifilis. The sequence goes on from JAOVVB010000032.1 coordinate 8,903,941, forward strand.
TTGTAATATTTTTAAATCAACAGTTATTTTTGGACCACAAATTTTATCACACAAGGGGCATTCCAAAAGTGGTAATATGTAATATAAGACTGCTGGAACTTTTCACTGCTCAATGTTTTTGGATCTATTTTCATGAAGTAAAAATCCTGAAACAAACTGAATGTCTAAAAGATCAATTACTTGACACAAGTTTCTTGCGCATTGAACGGCTGTATAAAACCCATTCGTGGTGTTGTACTGAATACCAGCATGGTCATAATTACCTGCAGCACTTGGTCTGAAGCCGAATCACAGCCATACTGATACTCACTTACACTTACTGATACTGATTACAACAGCACTTGTTTTTGTTCTAAATTGCTTAAATGTCACACATTATGACATTTTTTTACTATTTGTATCCTTACTTATTCAACTGAGTACACAAAAAAGTGCATCCTTTATAACAGTGATTAATGTCCAGGTTTGGACATTATCGTTCATATGTTCATAAGAAGAAGAACCCATTTTCTTAAAACTATTGAGCAAAAGCTATTAAAATGGGAGAACAAAGGAAACCAGGGGACATCAATTAATAATCATTAGTCACTGTCCCACTATATGTTAATGAAGAGATTTAAAATAAAATTATATTAAAGGCCATGTCTAACAAAAAAAATGTCTCATTTGACAGATGAGAGGCTACATACATCATGTAAGAAAAGCTTCTAGCATGACAAAAATAAAAATGTTTAACCCTTTTATGGAGTTTCAAAAATTATATTCTACAATCAATTATTATTTTTACCTGACATTTATTGGCCTTAGCTGATTTGAAATGGAAAACATGTTGTAAAACTCAATGTTTTACAGCTTCACACTATTAGTACTAGCTAACAGAGTATGGGTCCATGAGCATTTGATAACATGTGGGTGAGGAGAGAGGGCAAGTCCAGATTCGCACAATCTGGTCCAACACTAAATTTTTTTGCCCTAAATGGAGCTTCAAAATTGACTAAAGTGCCTAAATTTAGCAGTTTTTTATTGGCCTTAGTATTATTCAAGTTGCAGGGCTGTGTAATTTAAAAGCTACCAAAGAGTTCTTTATAATGGCTATCGGGTCACAGGGCACGTCACAAGTGCTGATGATTAGCATTTCGGAATGGTACAGTCTCACCACAAAAGACCTCAATCGAATGACCAGCATGCTTTAATTATTTCATTATGTTTTTAAAGAAGTCAAAATAGGTTTCAGAGGTCTCCCAGAGCGTCTGTTAATGCTCCAGTCAAACTAACCCTTAGCTAAAGCATTTATCATATCTCAAAAACTCTCTCTTTCAATTCTCATCCAAAGGAACTGTTGTATGTATAAATAGCTACCGCTGAGCCATGCCCTGCCTCACCCCTTTGTTAACGTGCATGTAACATCTAGGCCCTTTCCCTAATGTTGCCTTAGTTTCTGGCTTTGTGGCTGGAGTTTTCTCTCAACATTAAAAAAATATATACTCAGAATCTATATAGAATGAATCTACCCTCTTCTTTCGCTCCTAAAACACAATTCCATATCTTCCATAGTCAGGTTTAACATTTATATTACTAAAGAGTACTCCGATTAAACTGTCTTAAAAAAGTTTCACCCTGATTCACTGGTACATTTAAACCATAACTCAAAATAATTAGCCCAAAAATGCATATTGCATGAGTATGCAATATCATCAAGATAAGTGTGGCTAAACTCAAAAAACTGGCTTAACAAACATTAACTTGAAAAACTTGAAAAACAGAAACACTAACAGCAGGTGGCTTGGCGACTTAATAGTCAGCACTGTTGCCTTGCCCCTCCAGGGTCCAGGTTCGATTCATGCCTTATGCATGGTGTTTGCATGTTCTTCCCGTGCTTGGTGGGTTCCCTTCGGGTGCTCTGGTTTCCTCTGGCAGTCCGAAGAATAGAAGAAGAATATTAAATTATTTGTCACAAGTACTTTACAGCACAGTGAAATGTCTTCTTTGCATATCCCAATTAGGAAACTGGGGTCAGAGCACAGGGTCAGCCAGCTTACAGCGCCCCTGGAGCAGATAGGGTTAAGGGCCTTGCTCAAGGGCTCAACAGTGACAACTTGGTAATACTGGGGCTCGAACCCCCGACCTTCCGATCAGTAACCCAGTAACCCACAGGCTTAACCGACTGAGCTAATTGGGAATTGTCTTTCCCAAATGACCTGTAGTGTGTGTGTACTGTATGTATGTGCCCTGTGATAAATTAGCACCAGGGTGTCCAGGGTGTCCGCTGTGACCCTGAATACAGAATAAAGTGGTATAGACAATGAGTGAGCAACACTTACAGTTCTAGGATCTAAAGTTAAGGTACTGTCATTCGAAATATCTTCATTAGTTCTGCAAGCTCTGAACTGCACGTTGTTGAGAAATCAGTCTGATGTGAAATGTTTAGCATATACACATATATTCTCGGGATAGCTGTTGGAACGTTTCCACCATAAATATATATTATAGCCACTGATTCTTTACTTTAGTAAATGGTAGTAAAAAAAGGTTGTTGATGTTCTTGTTTGCAGCAAACAGCAGGACATTGACCTTGCCTTGCTTTTGGCTCTGACTTGCTGTAGCTCTATAATCCTGTAATTCACAAAACAAGTCTATTTTCTCTATTGTAAGCTAAATAAAAATGGTGATTCCTGGGTAGAGCTGAACCCTAGACCACAGAAAGGTTTTTAGCAAATTACTTTTGTCAGCAATAAAGAAACAAGGGAAATACTGTACGGATTTAAGGGATGTGTTTATTTATTAGTCAATAGGTGGAAATGACATTGACTGAACAAAAAGTGCATGTTCATTTAATTTTAAATCAATTTAGATAACAATGGCAGAGGTCTTAAATTAAAAGGGAAAAAAATCCATAATATTTTGTTGGACTTTAAGTGCTTAGTGTTGCTTAGAAACTGCACATTGCAGGTAAGGGTTAGTTTCTAGCTGCAGGGTGCTCTTATGCACTTACACTTGTTTTAAGTTGACTTGCCCACTCACTCTTGTCCTTTATAATCACCTTCATTGTATAACATCCTAAACAAGAGCTTTCAACTTGCACACTGAGCATGCTATGAAAATAGCAGTTGACTCGAACGGTATTACAAGACTGTCATCTCAATTTCTTTTTCTTCTTCTTTTTTTTTTTTTAAACAAAGTAGATGTAATGTATTCTATTAATTCCATATCAGGTTATTTGCTAGTAGAAAAGGTCGTGCAGTTGATTCTTTTGTATTTTTTGGACACGTGTAACAGCACCATGAATGCTTGTAAGAAAAATATACATACTGTAAAGACATGAAGAAATGAGCAGCGGATTTCTTTCTAGTCAAGACTGTGGATTCTTGCAGGATATCAGTAACAGTCATGTTAGGTGATAACAGAGAGCAAAACACTCTAAACATACCACACTATCAAGAAAGTGCTTGTGAAATAATTAAGCAATATCACACGAGAGGATGAATATCAGCATGGCTATGATGCGGTCATAGGCAGAAGTGCACCACCTGAGTGATATTGCTATTATACAGTTCCACAAACACTATGTATTATCAACAGATTATGATTTGTGCGTTTATTTAACCAGTTAATTTATTCCACATACAGTATGCTGGTGGACTGGTGGAACTAATTAACTGCGATTGGTGGAGATGGCAACTGACCCCTGTGGACAGTCCTGTAGTTTTCTTTATAGTTCCACTTATTCTGTTTTAAACTATCGGCTCAGTTAACTTCCAGGTTAAATCCCAAATAGTGTTAAAGGGATAGCTTGTGCAGTAGGGTGTACAGTACAATCCATTGTCCCACACATCAAGTAGTGTGCATGATCAAGGGTTGAAGAGCCTTGTGTTGGAAGATTTTTTTTGTTTTACTTTTGTAGTCATAAATAAAAGAACACAGATGGTTCAGATGCAATTCGGAATGACTTAAAAGCAACTTAAGTGTTTTTTTTTAATATGACTTTATTACAACTTTATCAGATGTGTCTTCTAATTTTTGGCCGGCAGCTGCTCTCTCCTCAGTACATATCTACTTTTATGCCGGCAACCATCAGTTAGTGTAATTAACGGTTATAAGGACACTTGGGACAAAGAGTGATACTTGTAGTTAAATGTCCCAGTGCTGTTACTGTCTATTATAAACAATTGTGGAAAGCCTCACGTCCGATCAGATTTCTTTGTAGGGCTTTAGCCTTTATCTCTTTAGACTCTTAGGTCTAAAAAAGTCTTTATGTGTCACTTTACAATGTTAATTATTACATATATATATTTCTATGTAATAAATATTTTTTCTTTGCATAATCCAGTGTAGAAAGTTGTGGCCAGAATGCTTCCATGACATGGAACCCATTGAGCAGACAGGGTTAAGGGTCTTGTTCTAGGGCTCAAAAGTGACAGCTTGCTGGAAATAGGGCTTAAACAGCCAACCTTTAGAGCCTTAACCTGCTGAGCTACCACTGACTCCCGACTAAGAACCAAGATACTATCATTCTTACCATGCCATTAACAAACGCTCATAATACAAGGCATTTCTCAACATAATAGTTATAATATTATTATATTATAACTATTATTATATTATATTTTAAATATTATTTATAGTTACTTTCCATGTTCCTGCAATATTGTTACTACATTAGCGAAATGTTTATGGTTGTGTTTTAAAATGTTTTAAATGATAAAATTACCCTTTTCTCCATTTAATTTCGCAGGCTTTGTTTTGGAAAAGAAGATCTCAAATGTGTTAAAAAGCCACATTATATCTGACAGCAGAACCAAAATAATCTCTCTCTCTCTCTCTCTCTCTCTCTCTCACACACACACACACACACACACACACACACACACACACACACACA
>JAOVVB010000032.1:8909889-8931725 GCA_028570985.1 Heterobranchus longifilis
AAGTTCATCTCTTACTTCTTTACTTGATGACACTCTACAATATCTATCCGAGTCTGGATTGCTCATTTTCTTTTCTTTTTCTCTTCTTACTTTCTCAGAGCAGATAATGGCACAGTCTATCAGTGCACAGTGGGGGGAGCAGCAGCAGCCTGACACAGCAGGACCTAATAGCTATAGGAGTGTAACAACAGATCTGTGTGTCCTGTGACTTTATCTCTTATTCAACTACAAACACACACCCAGCATCTTATCCAGCTAACAATAATCTAGAGTTGCCTGCATAGTAAGCATTTATGTTTTGTTATTTGCCATCCTCTATGTTTCTAAGGTATACAATATAAGTTATTTTAAGAATTGTTTATTAAAATGGCAATTCCATACAATATTAACATGTTAAGTGAATGATTGCACATGAATACAGGCTTTAGAGCAATAATAAAAGGAAATACTCTGCTTGAATTAAATTTAATAATTTAACTAGAGAGGATACATCAAATATTGTAGACGGTTATAACGGTTTCTATATTCAGACTCGGACTAAGCAGGTATTTAATTTTGAGCCCTTTGCACTCACTTTAAAACATGAATATGGAACAAAAAAAACAAAGGAGCAAAATAAAAGCACCCACTCTCAAGAGAAAGTTTAATACAGAATGTGGACTGACAAAGTAAGTTATATTTTCAGTTACAACAGAATGTAACATATTTAATTAAGACAGACAAAAATGATGGCATAATGACACTTTGAGTAGAGATGTCATCTCTCAAGTATAACATTCTTGACTTACTTCTGAGCTCAGATTACTGTATTTAACTGTACTGTGCTGTCTTGGTCTTTCTGTGGATACATGGATTCAGTGTTTTTTTTACAACCACCACCACCACCACCACCAAAAAAATAAAAAATAGAAAAATAAATCCAGCAAGGAGAACGTGATGCACTGAATTGCCATAGGTGTGTGGCCCAGGCAAACATAAAGAGATTCCTTAAATGAAAACAAGTCAAGATTTAATGAAATTTGTAAGAAGAGCCAAATAAATTTAGATTAATCATGCTTGTCATGAAAGCACAGTGGCGTATTGGTGAGCACTGTGGCCACACATTTACAGGGATGAAGGTTTGGTTCCCACCTTGGGTCTGTGTGTGTTGAGTTTCCATGTTCTCCCCAATGTTTGGTGGGTTTCCTCCAGGTATTCTGGTGGTGGTGTGTGTATGTGTGTGTGTGTGTGTGAGCACTGCAATGAACGCCTCCTTTGACCCTGTACAGGATAAGCAGTATTGAGAATGATTGAGAGTGAGTGAATACTAGTCATATTAATCATGACAATTTGTGTGATTTGTTTCAGATTTGCAATCAATACTTTACTCAGTAGGAAATTATTGGACATATGAAGTGTTCATTCTGTCCTACCAATATTATTCCTCTTTGAGTGTTTAAAATAGAAAATTCTATATATTAGTATGACCCCTAATTAATTAGTGTAACCATAAATAAAAATAAAAAAAAACCTGAATCCCTCTATTCTGTTTAACCTTAGACCAATTTCTAAACTGCCATTTCTTGAGAAAATTTTCTCTGCATAGCTCCAGTGTTACTTACAGTAGATGCACATGATATTCTTGAGGTTTTCAGTCTGGTTTTAACTCACCCCACAGCACTGAATCCGCTCTCTTAAAAAGATTTTATGATCTTTTAATAACTACTGACTCAGGAAATTTTGTCATTCCTATGCTTTTAGATCTTACAGCTGCATTTGACACTGTGAATCGTTTCATCATCTGCTGCACAGTGTGGGCATTACTGCTTCTACCCTGGACTGTTTCAGATCATGACAGAGAACAGAGGATTTTCTGTAGGTCTTTGTGACTGTGTATCCTTCTTGGCAGCTCTCACATGTGGGATACCTCAAGGGTCTATTCTTGGGCCTTTGTTATTTTCACTTTACTTATTATTATTATAACTGTTATATATGTATAACTGTTACATACAGTTTAAAACCACTGTTGGGATGTCTGGAAGATGAACTCATATGTAAAATCCAAATCATATGTAAAACCAAATTTCTAGAAACTGCTAGGGTTTTACTGGACAGTGATTTAAAATGAAATAAATTAATTTATGTTATTAAAGTTTTTTATCTTAGATTGTTGTCCAAGGTCAAGCTGTTTTTAACAAAAAAAAAAACAATCTAAAAAAGTTTATAAATGCGTTTATTTTACGTCAGCTTGATTATTGTAATGCCCTCTATGTTGCTGTTGGCCAGGCCTCTCTTGCACGGTTGCAGTTGGTCCACAATGTTGCTGCATGTTTTTTAATGGCAACAAATAAATGGGAACACATAAATCCTGTCCTGAGATCCTTACACTTGCTTCCTGTGCAGTTTAGAGTCAAGTTTAAGATCTTGTTAATAGTCTAAAAAGCCCTGAATAATATAACACCACCATATACTGTATTTCTGACCTTCAGTAGCCATACAATCCAGCACAATCTCTCAGGTCTGGTGATCAACTTTTACTTACAGTTCCCAAATCTAGGTTGAATATTTGAGGCGATCATACCTTTTTAGTAGCCCCTGTACATCAGGCAGACCCCTACCTTTTCTTATTTTTAAATCTCAACTAAAGACCTTTTAATTTACCTTTAAGACAGTATTAGGAAATACTCTTTTCTTTTTTTAATTATTTGTATTATTTAATTGTTGTTTTGAAGGTGGGAATCTTATTGTTATATATAATCTTATTTGTTTTGTTTTGTTTCATATTCTTTTCTTTTTATTATCTGTTTTTCAAGTCAAGCAGGCTTTTATTGTCATTTTAACCATATACAGTTCAGTACACAGTGAAACGAAACAGCATTCCTTCAGGACAAAGGGGCTACATACTGTACATGTAACAGAAACTAACTAGCTACCTAGGACACCTAATTAGCTGACTATCTAAGACAAAACTAATTGACACCATAAATCATCAAAAACTATTTTGAAGTACTATACAAAAGACATTACCATACGAAAGATAACACAAGACAACATACTGTAAAGTGCACATGCAAATTTCATAGTCTGTTTTAATGTCTGCAGCTATCTCACAATCACAATTGTATAGCACTTTGATCAACTATCAACAAATTTATGTTAAATGTGATTTAAAAATAGATTTGACTTTAACTTTAACAGTATTTGATTGAAGGAATATAAAGCAGCAACTAGAGGAGATAATGTAGAAAATTTATAGGTTATTAGTACAACAGTGCAGCAGATCTTAATTAATAGTGAATCAAATGATGAATTAGAGTTGCCTATGACTGACATCTGTAGTAAGGCAATTTTTCCACAATCCTGAACTTTTTGATAGAGCCTGCCAAATTGTTCTGGATTGAAATTCTTGATAGCTCTCAGTCACTCCACACCCAATCAAGTACGTGTTGACTGCATTAGCTACACAGTGGAATGCTATACTAATGACCCATTAAAGGCTCCACTCTGAACCATGACAAAACTTATTCTGAACTGTCTATGAACTGTTTATGAACTGCCTATGAACTGTCACCAAATACTGACCAGTTGTTATATAATGATTGCTATGATTGCTGTCGAACCATCTATGATTTGCCAAGACTTGCTGCAATTTTTTTTCACCTAGCAAATACTTTAGGGCTGACACTGGAATTGCTTTATTTTTCCTATTTCAGTGCACTAAATTTGGAAGAGAATAAAGCGGTTGATTATCCTATGTAGTGCATTCCAAAATGCAGCCACTCAGACTAGTTAGGAACACTACAGTATATTGGTTGGAAATTGCTCTATCATCCAGCCAGTGTCACCATGTGACTGTGAGGGAATGAGCGCTATTTGTAGGGGTTTGAATCATGGTGGTTCATATTAGAACTGTGACGATTCTTGAATAATCATGTGTTGAAATTGTGACAATTCTGGAGGGGTTATCAAATAGTAACAAATTGTAGGAATTCAGCATATTTATGGACTCAAATACAATTTCTTTACTAAGAGCCACTATGATCCAGATACAAATAACTAATGAATTGCTTTCTATTCTGCAACTACCTGTACATTTCAAAATTACTAACCAAACTGTCAAAGGCTGTGTAGTTTTCTAAGATCTTGATATCATGTTGGTTTGGATGAATGTGGGAGAGTTCCAAAACATATAAAGGTTATTGTTATGAATTCCATGGCTACTGTTGAGAGTTGTGCTGGAATGATTCAAGCAGTGATTTGATTTATGTGTAGCATCGTCCTTGAATGGTAATATTCATATTTTTGTCTTTATTCATCTTAAGTAACTTTTATTTTAGTGGCTTCAGAGCCTGCTTCAGAAACACTAGGCATTAGGTCTGAATACACCCAGAATGATAAAGTCAGTTGATCCCCTGGCTTGCTGGTAGAGATGGGAAGCAACACATAAGTCCATTGAAAACTATAATGTGCACAGCATGTGCACTTACATCTGCTCTGAATTTTGATAACTATCATGAAATTTTTATTTTACAGGGTTCAGACTGGAAGAAATATAAAAAGCTGAGCGAATGAAGAAAATTCCAAGCCGCTTTTCAATCAGACAGATGTTCTGGTTACGCATATCTTACTAGTTTTTGTTATGAATATTTTACAGAAAATGTGAGCATGAAGTAATACAAATATCTGATTACTCATGAAACATGTAGCATAACCAAATCTAATTTAGTTATCATAACATGCTGTGAGTTTCTGTCCAAAAATAGATTAATAGAATATAAAATACAGCTTAAAGGATTGTATTGTATTAGAAATGAGACTGTAGGAGGCGGGAACCATTGTTACCTATTGTGTAGGAAACACATAGACCATTTTGTAGCCTTTCGTATCTGCAGATTGCTACTTATCGTTTGAAATAGTCCATGTTAAATACTATAAAATCCATGTCCTTTGATAGTATATACATACTGGAAGGACTGATTAAATAGGAAGCTGAATTATTAGACAACATCTGGCCTCTATGCAGCCCTTCAGAAACACAACAGGGCTGACAGATAGATCCTTAATGCATCCTCTGATCAGCAACATCAGAGCAACAGCAAGCCCCTACCACTGCCATGTAGGTGATACATCACACACATCAGTGCACTAGTTACCGTAACACAATACAGGTGTTGGAAACATTGGGCAGGTTCAGGCATCATCTACACTTCAAAACCTCTGCCAACCTCAAAAGGATGTCTTCAGCCTGTGGTATGGTCATGTTAAAAAAAAATAAAAAAAAAACATAGGCTAGATTATAGCTCTGGAAATATGATCTGTACATAAAGGCTAAATTATTTATTCATAGTTAAAAGCAAGAGAACAGTGTGCACTGGGAACTGCCTTAAAATTTGATAGGGATAAATATTTTTTATGTAAACCTGTAAACTTGTGTTGCAGCACATCAATGACACCAACAATTAATTAAACATTTGATCAAAATAATTATCTTTCTTTTGCATTTCTAAAATTTCAGTGCATCCTTAATAAACTGATGGAATAATAAACATAGTAAGTGTTTAATAATAGTGATTATACACCAAACAGGATAACCTTTAAACGTTTAATATTAAAAACACCTATGTTTTAGGATACCATTGTGCCACTGGGGCGGTGCTGACCCCTCAGGTTGTGACTCTATGAGATTCCTATAGGTGGGCTATGGTGTCTAACATTAGCGCTGGATAGCCTTTGGTCCCTGAGAATATAGATAGGCTTCTATATATTATTATAGTAATATAGACATTATAATGTATACTTTTGTTCATCAGTTCACCTGGTGGCGATGTATATGTTATGGCTCATATTTGTATACCTATCTACTGTTGGCATAGTCAACTAGATTTTACTCAATGTACTCAAATTCAAACTCAACTCTTTGTTCTTTGTTACAGAAAGCGATGGCACCAAAACTTTCAAGCAAGAAAATAAAACTGACAAGTTTTGACATGGTCTCCAAGTTTTGACATAGTCTCCAAATTCCCCAAAACCAAGCATCAAGCTTGTGCTAGAAAAAAAAAATCTGATTCGTGGACACCCAACCCTGCAACTTACAGGATTTAAAGAAGCTGCTGTAAACATCTTGGTGGCAGATACCATATCACACCTTTAGCTACGTCCATGTCTCCACAGGTCAGAGCTGTTTTGGCAGGACAGGGAAAATACACAAAATTAGTCATGTGATTCAAATATGACGGCTGATCTCTCTCCCTCTCTCTCTCTCTCTCTCTCTCTTTCTCTCTCGCTCTTTCTCTCTATCTATCTCTCTCCCTCCGTATATGTGTATTTCCAAAAATGTTAGTCATTGAACTGCTCACAGGTTCATCTCAACTGAAACAGTGATGTGTGAGGTGAATGGAAGCCTTTATATAATTGGTTTCTAACCTTGAGGCAATAGACCACACACACACACACACACACACACACACACAATTTACTGAATCTGATAAGCAACTTTTGTTATTGTGTTTGCTAAGAAATGACCTCATCAGACCAAAATGGAACAAATCCACTCTCTATTTCTAAAATGTTTAGAAAAGAACCTTCTGTGGGGTGAGTGAAGTTAAAAGTAGAAAAGTTGCAAAAAACACTAAAAAGGTCTTGTTCCTAACGCTGGAGTCAATACTCCTAGCCAACTTATCTAGATTCCCATCCTGCATATGGCATTCTTAATTGCACTGACAGGCTGTGTGGTGAATCCAGATACAGAGTACTGTAGATTGATTTTCCCTGGCTCATCAACAGGTTTTGCTTTAGTATGTTAACACATTTAAGGTAAAGAAAGGAGGAGGGAGGGTGAGAGCATGGCAGAATTTAATTTCAAATGTGTCTGTCAGAAATATGGGGTAGCACGCAAGGAATAAATTTGAATATACTGTATTACACATAGTGGCATGGTGACGAAGTGGTTGGCATTGTGGCCTCGCACCTCCAGGTTTCGAGTCCTGCCTTTGGGCTTGTGTGAGTGCATGCTGTCCCTGTGCTTAGTGGGTTTCCTCTGGGTACTCCAGTTTCTAGGCTAATGTAGGCTAATGGCCATTTTCAAATTGCCCATAGTGTGAGAGTGTGTGCATGCTTGTGCCCTGGGATGGATTGGCACCTGTCCAGGGTGTGGGGACCTCATGCTCTAATCCTCCTGGGATAGGGTCCAGACCTCTTGCGACCCTCTACAGGCTAAGTAAAGAGAATGCCTAATGAATAAGTGTATTACACATATTGGTTTTACAGCATATACAGTCACCCTTTTCTTTTAGTTCTGAAGTCTGAAGTTAGTAACCTAGTATCCCAGTGTAAGTATCCAGTGATGTAAACTTCAAAGCACTTTTTGTAAGTTGCTCTGGATAAGAGCGTCTGCCAAATGCCTAAATGTAAATGTAAGTCTGAGGATGTTTTTTGGTCATTTGTTTGGCATATGTTATGTTTTATAAAAGTACTTTTGGTTTTATTGAACACATTGATTTGCTGGCATTCACACTGGTCATTGGGAAGTATGTATTAGCATGTTGGTTATATTGTTTAAAAGCATGTAGTCTGCTTTGTACATATTAATTTTATAGTATGTTTTATAGTATGCTCAATGTAATAAGTTTCAGGCTTAATCACTACTACAGTAAATCTAGTTACATGTATGGCAGCCAGGGAAAATCTATCACATGGTGAAATTTTAGACATTTTTTAGTTTTATAGTATTATAGTTTCTACTACAAACAATGGCATGCTTTCCTGAAATTAGTTAGAGCCAAAAACAGGTTTTAAGACCTCATCACATCTTTAGAGCAGGGATTTGATTACAGACTCAATTGGCCATGTCCATTTTGCTAGGGCACGTTGCTATTCAACATCTTAGCTAAGCTGTTATTGTTATAGGCAGGTATTCTAGAAAATAGAAAGAAACAAATGAAAGCATGTTCATATTTTTGATGTGATGGTAAGATTTAGGATGTTTGGTTTGGCATTTACAGTGGTTTTATGTTTTTAGGAAATGTTTTTAAGAAATAAAAATTTGTCACAGCAGGTATTCTATAACTACAATACTCTGAATAAATTATCACTTTTTATAGCTTTAAGGTGGTACAGTGGTGTAGTGGTTAGCACTGTGGCTTTGCTCTTCCAGGGTCAAGGATTCGGTTTCCGACCCTGGGCTGTATGTGGGTACAGCACATACAGTGTATCTCCGGGGACTGTTTTCTAGACATGCAGATTAATTTAGTTGGCCTTTCAAATTTAGCCCATAGTGTGTGTGTGTGTGTTTGTGTGTGTGTGTGTGTGTGCCCTGTGATAGATTGGCACCCCGTCCATGGTGTACCCTATCTCCATGCAAGAATTTCTAACTTTCTAATTAACTTTAAACAAAGCATTATTCTCTGTCTATTTTGATTGGTAGATCTACCACTTTGTTGGGGGCTTAGTGTTCTCTTTTAATTGCTTTATGAAATAATACACGTTAACCATTTTCACTGAACTCAAAAACACTTTTTGACAAAAAGCAAGAAACCAAGGCTGTGCTTATATTACAGTGTTTGACTCATCACAAAAGTTGGTAAGCTTATCTTCTATTTTCTTTTAGAAGTTTAGTTCTCCAGTGTTAAAAATGACAATCATGTTCAAATGCAAAAAAACATTTGCAGGTTTGATATTGTCATTTAAATATTTATTTAGTTTTTATTTTCCATCTCACTCCTTACCCTAACCCCGGTGGCCTCCCCCACATTTTGAATACCTCTGCATTAAGCAATACACTAAAGCAATGTTTAAATACATAATTTAAAAAGTTGCATAATTCATTTCCTGACATAAAAAAATAGCCTTCTAGTGTAACAGCGATAAATTATGCTCGTGCTTATGCAAGAGTGATTACAGTATTCACTCAGCACATCTGAGGTCATGGAATTGAACTCTCATTACGCACCATTGAACCGGATTACTGAAACAGCATTGCATGCCATAACGAATATGTTGTGTAGGCTGCACTGGTTTGAGTAACTATGCTAAGATTTATTTCTGAAGATCATGGTAAATGTTGACAGATTTTGCTGCATTTACGGCTGTCCAATCCTTTTGTGTCTTGATGTCTTTTTGTTGTCTTATCTCTGATTTTTTCAAGCATTAATTTGACACATACAGTATGGTTGAATAGTGCACTCCATGCAAACGTCAATAAGAGCAACAATCAACACTCAACCCTGGAATCACTGCTAACAGATGCAAACACAAACAAAGGTCTCATTATTCAGTGAATTTGTTTATTAAAGAAAGAAACAAACATTTTGTAGTTGATATTTAATGATATTGTTGAATGTAGTACATTTTATTATCCACTGACCGATATTGATGTCTACCACTGGTTCATGAAAAACTAATTCTAAAAGCTATCTAGTGCTAACAATATAATAGGAAGAAAAACTCTAGAAAGCACCCTCATTTTCTACACCCTTTCTTTCTTTCCTTCAGAATATGCTCAAGTATTACTGTATTTCTTACTTTCCCAGCCCCGGTGTTTAAAAGTCTTTTATTTTAACAGTTCCATGCAAGTCATGACTGTAGTGTAGTCCTACTTGACAGCTCGTGGGAGGTGGCAGGTGAATAGTGTTAGTGTTAGGATGTGGAGTTTCGAAACCCGGGGTAAGACTGAAGTTTTAATTAGTCTTTTTATAGTTGCATTCTGTCATGGTTTTGCCCCCTGAAACTGTTTGCTGCCTACTCTAGCTTTTGACGCACACTGCAGCATGCAGCGCTACAGCACTGGCTTTCGCATTAAGCGTCTGTGAACACTTCCCATGTGACTTTTGATTTTATTCCTGTCTAGTCCCCTCCCCTTAAAAGCCTTTGTGGTCCTTAGTGTCACTGCGAAGTAAATGCTCAGTGTCCTTTACAAAGCCTCATGTTATTTTTGGTATTTGTTCCTCATTATGATTTTGATTTTAACTAGCCCTTGAATTGTACATTTGCACATCACCTCACACCCAGCTGGTTTCTGTCTATGATTTTGATACATTTTTCGCACTTGTTTGCCTACTAAATTTATTTATCTGCTAAAACCACATTACACTGCCCTTGCATCCATTTGTGCCCCCATTTAATGTCATTATTTTACTGAGATAATTGATGTAGTAGGAAAATGTAAAGGGACTACTGTAACACCGTAAAAGAAAGGTGGCCTCCCAAGCCAAGCTCCAGACTGAAGCTGACAAAGAGGCCTTCCGATATGAGTTTAAGAGAAAGGCAGATATGGCAGCCTCCCACAATAACTTCAAGCCAGAGGGCAATGAGGCACTCTTGATGAGCTTGTTACAGACTGATGAAATGTCATGCCTTGTGTCATGTCTAGGTCAATAAGGTGACCTTCAATGCCAAGATCTTGCCAGAGGTCCAAGGAGACAGTTCCCACAGCCAGTCTCCAGTAGTAGTCTCCATGGCCAATGCAAATCAGAGATTGATGGGATGGCCTCACAAACATTGCCCAAGCCAGGGGGCAAGGAAGCGGCTTTACAAGCCTTAAGAAAAGCATCCAGTTTAAAACCTGTCTCATCCCCCAACCCTATTAGGGATGTTGTTGTCCCATACCCTGTCCTACTGAGGATGTAGCATATTGTACCACTGAGGACATTGCTTTGCTTCACTGCCTGCCTGCTCTTTTGAGTGGACAATGCTTGCCTCAGCACACTGGACACCTGGTAGATATTTTTTCAAACGTGTGGAAGCACCAATTTTTGGGTTAAAAAAAAGACATCTGGAACAATGCCTTTTGGCGGGAGGCCTATCATGGTTTTCCTTGTCCTACCAAGTGGTTTGTCAAGTGTCTATATACATTGCCATGTGCCCTTTGGTTTGGTCCTCTGCTGTCTTGAGATCAGTTTTGTTATTAGTGTGTCACCATTGTTCTCACCAGTTTTAAGTATGTCCCTTTGATTAGTTTTGTATAAAAACCTTGTGTTTCTTTGTGCCATTGCAAAGTATATGCTCAGTATTTCTGTGTCTGACTACAGAGATTTTTATTTTATTATTGAACACTGTTTTGTACTTGTTTGCCTAAATGTATTAAAATCCATTGAAACTGCATTTGCATATATTCTAGTTTTTTGGATCTAAAAGCAGGCTTTTTGAATTTATTTTCATCCTGCTGATATTCAATACCTTGTGTGAATAAACATTAGACGTTCCTAAATGAAGTGTCTATTACTGCAGATACATAACTATTGTAGACTTGTAGACTACATGGTAAGATTTAAGCAGAACTTAAAGCTATGCAGAAACTCAAGGTAAACAAATGACATTGCTAAAGAGTTATCAGAGCACTATCAGAGCCTAGTTTTAAGGACATCGAGAGGTTACACAGAGCTGAGAGGGCTGAGGTGTGGAGTTAAATCAATGCCTTGCTAAGGAAAGGGAGACTTGCTCAACTGGAGCAGGAGCACAGTCTGAGCCATCTTAGAATAAGCAACCCTCTCTATCATTGCTTCTGTCTGATTCTGACGAAGAGGTAGATTCTACTGAGTAATGTGTGGAGCATTACAGGGCAGGGCCTGCTAGCAGGGGTGGTGCGAAAACTAAGGGGCACTCAGCAAAGCGACCTCCTCTGCGCACAAGCACTTGGCAACACCTGTCAAATCAGTTTCGTGTGAGAGGTTGTTTCTCTGTCTGGGCACGTTGTGTAAAAAAAAAAGCTCCCTTGTCATCTAAGCAGAGGAATAGAAACCGGTAGAGTTTAGATTAGTCATAATAGTTCTGTAATGTTATTTCTTACACTCTTTGTTTATTTATTGTTTACTCTGTTTATTTATTGTTTATCATTCATTTGGTATAATCCCATTTTATACCACATATCACAGGGGATGTTTCTTTGAGTCTTTATTTTCCCCTGTGTGAGACAGGACACAATTACTTTGTGTGATTTGCTGGAATAAATTTGCTTTGTATTAATTGGGCTTGAGTTAACCATGAGTTATTATTTGATTGTCAGCACATTGTTATTGTAAATGCTGTAATGCTGAGGGTTTCTGAGCAATCTTTATCATTTTATTTTTGCCTAAATAAATACATATATTTGCACAACACAAGAGTGTTTTGCCCACCTTGAATAAAAATTAACATGGTTTAATAATAAGCCTATATATTTTTATTATGCACAAAATGAATTAAATCACTTTTGTTATTATGCTGTGTTGAAGATGTGTAAAGATTGCAAAAGTTATTAGGGTTTTTATTGTTCATTTTCTGTATAATAAAAACCCAATATGTTTTGCAATCTTCAACACAGCTCACAGAAAATGTGAATCCCTTGACTACCTTTAGCATACAGTTATTAATTCATTTACCATTTCTATATCCTTATTTCTTTTGATCTCATGTTGACTGGTCTGCCCCTGAGGGCTCTCTCTGTTCAGCTCTGTTTTTCACATCATGCTTTCTGTAGATCTCAGACTCAGCCCTGCTTGTGTAACTTACCAATCGATAGAGTCACTTGTGCTGAGCGATCTGTCCACAGGGAGTGTCAGCTTGGCTGGGCTCATTCACTCCAGACCCATGATTGTATTTACCTGCATTGATGTATATTGTGTGTGATCTTTCTAATCGATTAGTGTACCTGTCATGTAGAAAAATGGATGTCTATAGGCAAAAACCATACTGTGCTTCAATTTGAACAAGTTTATGCATAAAAGAAGCTGACAAAAAAGAGAGTGTGTTTGTGTAGGTGTTGTTTTCCGGTTTGCTTACTTGTTTTCCAAGTGACCTTCCACTGTGTAAAAATGTAGATAGTTGCAAGTTGGGCAAAATAGACTTAATAAAAAAAACTAGACAAACTTTTCATTATATCACCCATATGTTTTCTAAAAAGTGGTTTTAAAGCTCAAATTAGGAGCTCTGTTCGTCACCGTCTTGGTAGGACCACACTCCACTAAAACCCAGTTAATCCATAAATCGGCAAATGAGCGAAACAAACAGAGCCTGGCTGTTGCTTGGAACCTGTCTACCTAACTCAGTTTAGCTTTAGCTTAGATTAAATGCTATGTTGGCTAATGTTAAAATATTAATTAATGCATTTGATTGAACTCTTGTCATTCAAACTCCACACATTGTCTTGTTGTCCTGTGTCCGCTCCCAGATTTCTAGTGGTATGTTAAACTACATGATTTCCAGGAAGCTGGTTAGCTAAAGTAATGGACATCAGACATGCCCCTAATTATGCATGACATTGTGGCTTCATATGATTTTAACATTAACCCCTGTAAAATTGTCATGAGTGGGGAATCTACAGTAGCTATGAAGACCAAAACCTTTTTTCCCTTTTTTTTTAGTACAAGGCTGCAATTTTTTATTTTTTTTTTCCTGTAAAGCAAAAAAAAAAAACCAGTTGCTGCAGTAGTAGTTATGTTAAATAATACAATAAATGTGGCACATGCCGGCATCCCATCTCACCTTGCGTCATTCTCACCCACTAAGTCCCTGATGAGAATAAAGAAGTTTCTGAAGGTGAATGAAATAATGAAGCTTGATTAAAGCTATGGTAAGATTTTCTACTTTGGTAAGATAAATTACTCTAAAAAACTCCTACACAGTACCAAGTGACACTACATCTACATAATGCATGGGACAAATGAAAATGTATATCTGCATTAAACAATTGCCCAGTTGTGAAAAGATTAATGCTTTCAGAGTGTCTGCCAACAATTTACTTGGTATGGGTCATATAACTTTGTCTTAATTGTGTCTAAATCTGGAGCCATTTAGCAGAAGAAAGAAAGTAAACTCAGGCAGAAAAACAATTCCAGAGGCATATTTAAGACCTATGTCAGTGATAGCTATAATTACTGTATAAACCACTTCCAATATTGAGAAACTTTTCTAGAAATAAATGGAGCAATAATATTGCTTTAGTTCTTTAAAGATGTAACATAGTAGATGCTACCCAACTGTAAATACCATATATAATACAGCCAACCCAAACATTTCTAAAAATAATTCTAATGATAAAAAGAAACAGGTTTCCTTTGCTTTTTTACATCCATTAGCACAGACATGTTTGAACAGTTTGAGCAGCAGCAGATGAACAGTGAAAATGTCGGCTGTGTGGAAGGATTTAACACTTGCTACAATTTCTAATCACTATTCATGCCAAGTCTCAAGAGGGGGTATGATGCCAGAGGACATCTCCACTACGGATTTGATAAACCACTTGAAAACATGTCATCCCACTCAATATGCAGGAAAACAACAGAAGTAAAAATGAAAGTGCCTGCTAGCACACTAACACCATCTGTAGCCACAGTTTTTGAAGAAATGGAAATATTAAAGAATGACAATGTCAAAGTAAAAAAAAAATGCGAGGGGGGGAGTAAATGTGATGACATTTATTTCCTTACTTGATCAGATGATCAGAGAAAATGTTATATTTTATAGACATATATTTTATATATTTACAACAAACATGTCTTACAGAGATTAACAATGTAGTGGCAACTATTTCATTTTTGCACACTTTTGCACATTGCACATTTATGGTCATTACATCTTCACATTCATGCATATTTTTACACTCCCCGGACATTTCTATTTAAATTCTATTTAAACTCTATACCAATTTTCACAACTGTTTCTATATTTTCCATATTTGTACAGCCATATTGTCTATGTTTTGTACATCTAAGTATATATATATAATTTTTATATTTTGTTCTTTTCTCTTTTTTCTATATTTTATTCTTATTTTATGCCATAATTTATTTCTTATTGATAATCTTGTTCTTAAAGTCACAGGCAGTCATATAAGCATTTCACTGCATATTGTATTGTGTATGACTGTGTATGTGACAAATAAAAAAATGGAATTTGAATTTGAAGTTTGATACTTTACAGGGAACTTTTTTTTTCAGCCTGGTGTTTCCAGAAATATGGTTTCAGTTTCAGAAATTTTCATTTTATCAAGGAAAATAAAAAATAAACAACCTCATCCCACAATAATTTAATTGCTGCCCATTAATTCTTTATATAAATGTTGTGTAAAATTTATGACAGACCTTACCCTGAGACATTAATCCCCATATAAATGAAACTAAAAGCCACACGGCAACAAAAAGACTGATACAGAATGTAAGCCTTATTTTTTGAATGACCCCAACCCCCCAGTTGGAACCTCTTCTCAGTACTGCCAGCTACAGTGGATTTGTCAAAGTTGAGCAGTTTAGAAGAAGATTTATTAAGGGTAGTGAATCCACTTCTCATGCAAACACTGACTTCATTTAAAGCACTGCTGAGTATCCAGCAAACCAGTTTGTAGGCAAAGAGGTTTACATGAATAATCTCCTTCTTTCACCTCCCCCTGTCTTTTTCTCTCTATCTCAACCCATTACTCTCTTTAACTTATTCTCCTTCTCATTATCCCTTTCTCTCATAATTAGACCCCTATGAATTGACTCTCTGTCTCTTGACAAATGACCAGTATGATTTTGCCAAATATTATGCAGCTATAATAAACATTTTGATTGTGGCCTACAGGCATTTTTAAATTACAGTTTAAACAGCTGATTTCTCTTATACCCCCATCTGCTTTGTATTATTAAAAAACACCTTTATCTAAAAGACAAGCTTTTAGACTAAGATTTTTTTTAAACCCTTACATACTGGTAGAGTTCATTTTTGCTTATTTGACATACTTTGACATTTGAAAGCAGTAAAATCACCATTAATTATATTATCTTTGCTTACAATTTTATGAATTTTCCTAAAGCAACCAAGATTATGCAACAATGTAATGTTATGAACCAAGAGGAAAACAAAGTATGTGTTCAGCACCATGGTCAGCTCCACCTCGTGCAATGAGGGGGCTTAACTCATAGTTGTTGGAAGCAGATCAGCACCTACCATCTTGATGTCAACAGAACCTTATAAATATATCCATCTATCTATCTATCTATCTATCTATCTATCTATCTATCCCTAAGGGAACTTTGACACATCTAAAGAACTGCCAATGGATATGTTTTCCAGGACTCCTACCTATGAAGTTCTGGTAAGCAATCAGAAACAAAGGAACAATTAATAAGTGACCCATTATTTCCTAGAAAATCTTTTCATGATATCTATAACTTTACCTCTTATGAATTTTGTCCCAAATGGAAATCTCATTATGGGTTGTACTCTGAGAAGAAACAAGCCTAAGCTGCCATTTTCTCTAATTGAAAAGGCAATGCCACCTTCCCTTTACAAAAGCCACAGCAGCACTTGTTAGGGCAGTGCAACAATCCGAATCTGGACCTTCATCAAACAGCAGTCCGGCAGTTAGCTGACACAAAAACAACAGTACAAAAGAATGTCCAACACAAAAGGACTAAAAAACAAACACAGCTTGCTGCAAGTGTGGAAAGTACATGGGGCCACATATTCAAATTGTCCTCCTGCTGATATCTGCAATAATAATAATAATAATAATAATAATAATAATAATAATAATAATAATAGTTGCCTTGTGGTTTAGGTGCTGGGTTGCTGATAAGATTGTTTCCAGTTTAAGCCCCAGCATCACGTGAAATGGTCCTGATCAGCTACAACTGGGTGTTGAACTGGCATCTCTGAGAAACGACAGGTATCTCTCCAGGAGCGGTGAATATTTCCTGCCAGTGTGCCTATGCACTTGAATCTAAAAAAAATACTAATAATTTAGTTTGTTGGCAAATTGCGAACCTGTTTATTGTTTTGTTTATTGACAAAGCTAGCTAATGTTGTATTGATTATGTAGTTAGTGTTTGTTTCCTCCAATCCTCCTGAAGAAGACCTCTCTTCCTTAGACCTATCTTTTCTCTCCACACTTCACACTTTCAATAAAAGAGCACAACCTGAGTTTCACATTGTGCAACTGTGTTTTGCAATGCCAGGCTAAGCGTTGTACAATAAAAATATGATATATAATATCATATATTATATATAATATAATATAAATGCAAATAAAATTGGTAATTTAAAATGTGATATAATGATAAAATGTGATACTTATTATAAATGGAATCCTGGGACAGTTTAAAAAATATCCAGTCTGGGTTATGAAGAGTCAGAAAATTAAGTGGCTAAGGCCCATCTTGTATAAAATTAAATGTTCAGTGAAAAAAATAAATAAATAGAAATAGCCAGGAAAACTGATGTTTGCATGAACAGCTACCAGAAAAGTGAAAAGACAATGATAAGACAACATCTAATTCATGTTTCGATGTTGTCTTTTACCTCAGGTGATGAGACAGTGACTGATGTGGATAATGCTAATAATCTGTACTGCCCAACATTAATTAATTATCTGAAATCAGCTTTCCTGTTAATTTTTTGGGCTTGAATACTTATTAGTTGATTTTACTAAAATTAAAAGTATTGCAATAATACGCTCAACAGAATAGTGCAGAATAGATGTCTCTTGATGACTCTTAAAGACCTGCTTGGTTATGCCATGGCAATAACATATGTTATTTTTCTGTTTCATAGTTAATTAGGTCTCATTACTTCACCATAGTCCATCTGACAGAAAACATGATTTACACATTTATATACTTAGATTTTAATAATGTTAGGCTACAGTGTTCATAAAATTTTGTGTAAATATGTTAAAACTTTAAATATTTCAACAACAGTACAATTTGTGACAATGTTATGAAATTATATTTAAACATGTATTTGGAATGCAGTATGATTACTGAAGATTTCCAAAACAGAACTGTGTCTCCCACTACTAAAAAAGGCAGTCCTAAAATATTTAACCTCAGGTTAGAGGCTTGTATACTGTGCAAGAGCAATAAACAATGAGGCACTAGTTCCTGTTATTCATTTAATAAGTATTGGGAATTGGGATTTATGGCTTAGTTATTCAAACTGTTTATCACAAGAAGTTATTTTAGTAAAAGCACATCCATTGAGGCTTACAGTATGTGTCTGTGAGACTTAACACTGGACTAACATAAAACTGTGATATAAACATTTGCACAGAATATAATAATGGGCCAACAATATTTGTAAACTAGAGAAACAATGATATACTATACAGCTGCAACATAAACCTCTTTCTACCAAAGTGTTTAAAAGTTTACTGTAATTGCAGTCACTCATTTTTTGGCGTTTAGCTTTACAATCATTCATTACTAATTATTTTAAAATGTTGGTCAAAATGAGGTCATTATGAAAGAGTTTTGGAGTAAATACAGGCCAGTCTTTGCAGTTAAATCGATAGGTCTGTTTCATACAAGTACACATTGAAGTAAGAATGATTGCTTGATGTAAGTGCTGAGGATGGGCCCGTATGGTTTGCTTAAACATGCATGTAATAGCTAAGAATTATTCCACTTATTAACCTTGAAGTTGGTTTGGATTTCATTGATACAAATAGTCTCAACATGATGGCTTATGACAGCAAATCGCTCAAATATTTTAAACCCAAAGTGTGTTTCCCAAACTGTGGGCCATAGTGACCATAAGGGTACTGCAAATGGGCTGTAGGACATCATAAATAAAAATAGCAACAAATAAATAAAAAAGTTTTTTATTTTGAATGTTGTAATTGTATTAGGTTTAAAATTCTCATAAAATATTTCTGATATTTTTTTTTATATTTGAAAAGCAACCAGAACAAATAAAACAATGCTGTGGGTTTTACACAATGTGATTTTCATTATTAATCTTATGTTGATAAGAGTTGTGATTTAAAGTTTGAGAGGGCCACAGAAGATTTAACATTTCAAATTTTCCTCGTTAAGTTTGGGAACTTTCAACAAATGGGTTTTATATCAACTCAACCACATTTCCTTGTATACAATTGCAATTTCAACCTCAGAGCACACAGATATAGAAGTGGTATCACCAAATGAGGATCCTTTTTTAGTCTGGTTCCTCTCAAGTCATCAGTTCATCTCAGGAAGTTTTTCCTTGGCACTGTCAGGTAATATTTAGCATTTGTTTGTGTAGGATAGGGGAATACCTCTTTATCTGCTTTCTTTCTCTGTGGAACTGTGTGCACTCCTGTTGCTTGATGTTATACTTGATACAGAGATAGAAAGCAGATAAATAAGTATTCCCTTATCCTGCAGCAACAAATGCTAAATGTCATGTACACAGAATGTTTTTGGTGTTTGTGTGTTTGTGTGTGTGTGTGTGTGTGTGTGTGTGTGTTAAAAGTTTAAGAAATATTACCCAAGTTGTATTACACTGAGGTGGCTGTCACTATTTTTCATGGCAGGAAGCATGCAAAAATTAATGTCTTAATAAACAAAAAGTGGCTACAGTTCTGCAAAAGGAAGCAGACATAGTGAAGGTATTTATCCTGTCTATGTTTTACTGCTACTTTATTTCATGTAAATAAGCTTCAGCAATGGTTCGCTCCATCTTTGTTAGAGTGAGAAATGTGATGTGCAAAGTGTTGTATAAATTCACTCTCACTCACCTTCTATACCGCTTTATCTTGTATTAAGGGTCGTGGGGACCTGGAGCCTATCCCAGGAGGCTTAGGGCACAAGGCGGACAGGGACACCCTACAGGCAATTTGGGAACATCAATTAACCTAACCTACATGTCTTTGGAATGTGGGAGGTAACCGGAAGAAACCCACCAAGCACACCAACCCACCAGGTGAGAACATGCAAACTCCATGCACACAGAGACGGGAATCGAGCCTGGCTGGGAATCGAACCCGGACCCTGGAGGTGCAAGACGACTGCTAACCACTACACCACGGTGCCGCCCTGTATTAATTCAAATATAATTAATTTGTTTGCACTTCAAGCATTAAGTCCCAATATGAAGACAAAACATCTTGTATGTTAGTATGTCTTTTATTCAGACTTGCTTATTGAACCTAAGCATCTTTGTACAAATTACATACAATCTCTGTTTTATGTAGTCATTCTGAACAAATACATGAGGGTTTAACCTACTTTCTTTTAGGATATATTACAGAGAAAGTGAACTGGCAAATTATCACATGTTTGTTTCCAGTTAGATGGTTTGGTGGCATAGTGGTTAGCACTGTGTCTTTGCACCTCCAGGGTTGAGGGTTCAATCCCTGCCTTGGGGCTGTGTGCATGAGGTTTGCATGTTCTCCCCATGCTTGGTGGGTTTCCTCCAAGTACTCCATGTCTTCCTGCAGAAATCTTCTGAAATGCAGATTAGATTAATTTGGTACTCAAATTGTCTGTTTTTTGTTTGTGTGTGCCCTGCAATTGATTGGCACCCCGTCCAGGAAAATCCCCACATCCCTTTACACAAGATAAGTAAAATAAAAAATGAATGAATGAATGAATAAATAATTTTTTCCTTTGCAGTATTCAGGTCTATTTATTTGACCTATGTGGATTAAAATCCTTACCCATACTGTAGCTCATCATAGCTTGATCGCAAGGATTGTACAGCTGTTATCTAAAAACTGCTGACTACTCACTTACTATGGTTTTGTGGAACAGGTCCATTTTGTACATTTGGTAGAGAAGGAAAAAAAAAACTGTAATCATATTTCATATTTATTAATCTGTCCGCTGACAGAGGCCCTTTAGGAGAGCAAAGCCAAAGTCAAACAGGAAATACATTTGTAACAAATTAGACTGCAAACACCAAACATGCCTCTTCAGCAAATGTGCACTCTGCTCAGGGCCAGAAGCTACTGTACACACTGAAGCACCGCTATAGCACAGCATATATTAAAGTTAGACATCCCCAGATCCAGAATATTAAGTGGATTTCGAGGATAATTTTTTTTTTTTTTTTACATTTCAGAGCATTAACAATCAAATGATTAGATTAGAAGTGTTCTATTTCCCTAACTTTCAGCTCGCTTCTGTCTCAGTACTCATAGCTCCAAACATCTGAGAGCACATTGAAATTCAAGGGTTGGGGTTAGGATTATTATGATTATTTTGTATTTATTTATTTTTTGTTGTTAAAAAGAAAAACAATAAAAAAAGAAAAGAAATGTGGCATAAGGGAGGTTAGTGATGCACACGTGGCATGGGGAATATTTACAGTAATCTACAGGATTCAACAGTATTCTACTGTAGGTCACTATATAAACAAAAGCAAATTTGAGATTCTGATAGTTTTAAATCATTTCTACTAAAGATCAGTGCCTGGTTTTAGCCCGTAAAGTGATTACTTTTCTAAGTGTGTTTCCCGAACTGTCCCTTAGGAGTCTTCTTAAGTCGCTGTCTCTTATGTCCAACTTTACAAGCTGCTCATAGTTGATTGACAAACAGCTGACAACACTCTTTGCCAGCTTCAGAAACAATGTGAAGCATGTCAGTTGTTGGGATTGTATAGCGCACTTATGGAATGAATGCAATGACAGAGTAGAGGTTTAATACCCCTATCTCACCTACGCGGTTTCGCGCGGTGGCCGTAAGTATGGTTCATCATGATTCAGCGCGAGTTTTGGTGCCGTTATTACGTTTCCATCTACCATACAAAAAGTTAAACATGTTTAACATGCGGAAGCTTGCGGACCTTGCAGAACTTTGTGGAACGTCGTGCGGTCACTCGAGGCAGCTAATACCCCTAATACCCCTATCTCACCTATGCGGTTTGACTCACAGATGTTAGGCACCGTGAGCTGCCGCGATTGCCCGCCAACGTTCCGATAACATTTCGCAAAGTCCTGTAAGGTCCGGAAGCTTCCGCGAGGACCGTCAAAAAAAAATTAAACATGTTTAATTTTTCACACGGAAAGCGCAAAAAACTCGGGGTAAATCATGATGAACCCTACTTACGGCCACCCCGCGAAACCGCATAGGTGGGGTAGGGGTATAACACCGCATCTTACAGCGAGTCAAACTGCATAGGTGAGATAGGGGTATAAAGCATTACGA
>JAOVVB010000032.1:8942706-8956682 GCA_028570985.1 Heterobranchus longifilis
GTGTGTGTGTGTTCATATGTGGGTGTGGGGGGGGGAAGCCAAATTTGATCCACAAAGCAACCCACAACTTTTAAATGATGCATGCAACAGCCAGTTTTCTCTGCTGGGTCAAATTTGGCCCTAACACAATATAAGGGATATAGTTTAACATTAGCATTCCATAATTAGCTATGGTACATTCCTATGGGATTTAGTCTACGTTAAGATGTATGGTCTCGCATCCTATCTCCCCTTAACGTTTGGAAAATAACTTCACCACAGTGACCATGGACAACTGCAAATACAGATCACTCTCTTCCTGCGCCTCTGTTCACAGAAAGCTGGTGCGACCTTGGAGTTCAGCAAGAGGAGGTAGAAAGTGTTCCCATAAAGTATCTATCTCAGCTGCCTAGCTGCTCAATACATAGCCTCCCCTTGGCATAATATTTAATATGTAATACTTTGCTGACTAGCTGCCCAAAGGCCTGTATCCCCTGGCCATGACTTCCCCACTTAAGAATGAGTCTCTTCTTAGCTGAGATATAGAATACAAACTCATAAGCAAATATCTATTTTCCCATAGCACATGTGCAAATTTTAACCTTACATTTTTGAGGAAAAAGTTGTAATGTTTCAAGAAAAACGTTGTAATATTTCGAGAAAAAAGTCACAATGTTTTGAGAAAAAAGCTCACAATTTTATGAGGAAAAAAGACATCATTTTTCAAGAAATAAGATGTAACGTTTCAAGAAAAGAGTTGTAGTGTTTAGAGAAAAAAGTCCCAACAATGGTGGTAATTCTAGTTTTTTTTACACATGAGAAAATGTATTTTGTTAGTTGCATATTGTTGCTGTCATTCCTGTCCTCGCACTGTTCTTCATAAAAAGCCATAGTGAATACTTCATCCAAAAGCTGTCTCCCTGCTGCTTGTTGAGATTATTGAAATGTACAAACACAACCCTATTTCACAACTCATTTTCTCCCCCGGCATGGATCATTTGGTGGGAAAAGTGCACGAGTAGACGGCAAGAATGTATTTAGAATGAAACCGTGTAACTCCCTCACAAAGTGTCAGTGATATAAGATACTGTCCTCTGTGTGTTTCTGCAGTCCATCGCATCAGAGAACAAGGAGCAGCTTCCTGTGGAGATCCAACCCTACACTGTGCCTGATGACAAAATCCTCAAGTAAGTCTCTCAACATGGAGATCCACAGAGAGACTGCCATGTTCAAAATACTGAAACATTATATATAAGTACATTATACAAGTACACTTTAGAGGTAAACATGGAAAATCAATGAATTGTTGCTGATTTCCTTTATTCCTTTTCTGCAGTTGGACTGGGATGATGATGGGTTGAGGCAAAAAAAAAAGTCACATTTTTACTGTGTGAGGTCACACAGAACCACTATTAAAGCATATTTCCAGCATAGAAAAAGTAAATAAATCAGACATAAGCAGGATTTCCACACATGCTGAAAAACCTGGAAATTTCTAAAATAGTTTTCCAGTCATGGAAACGCCTGGAAATTTATTAATATGGCCAAATATTCTGGAAATAATGCCCTTGAAATTTGAATTGTATTTTGGCTCCTCACTTAGATCACCTACGTCATATTTTATTTGAAACTGGACTTCAGTAATAAGCTGCACGGTATGACACTTCAGAGAGGGTTTACCATTTTCATTTCAGATCCCAAAACATTGAATGTCAGAGTCTTTGTGAAAACTGCGTAAGTGGGTTTTAAGAGTCGTGTGTAATGAGTGCAATGTCGTGTTCACACCAGACGCTAATAAATTAATTTGCGTGAATGAATTACATATAAAGTCAATGTAAAGATGCGATTAGACGCGAGTTCCGGTGGGGCGGCGCAAATGACGCGAATTATGCCAATGATGCTCAAGCTGTGTGTCCAACAACACGTTTTTCCACAGCAGGGGTCGTCACGCTCCCCAGCATTGCATGCTTCATAAGCGTGCCTGTGTAGTTTATACAGTTTCTCTTCCTTGACAAATGATCAACAACGAAAACAACAGCGCTGCACCTGATTGGTGGACGCTTGGACTGTCTGCTCCCAGATTTCAGACTGGACTGTCATGGCTGCTCGTTTGGAAACAATCTCTTATATTACGAAGATAGTTCAACGAAGTGTGTTTCTGAAAACATTTTAGGTAAGAAATAAGGTATGCAGCTGCTGAATCTGTCTTCATTTTAGATCGACAGCGGTTGATTTGAGAGATTTTCGGAAGCGCTGAGCGAGATGCAAATGAGGAGCGTGCAACTCGATGGCCCGCCTCTCGAAATTCACCGCCACGCTACCAGATAGGTTGAAATTTTAGGCAGGAATTTGAGAAGATCAGCAGATCAGACCGGATTCCTGATTTGACGATTTATTCAAACACATGTATGCGGGTAAAGAATGACAAGTACAGAAAGCACAAGATAATTTCTACAACTTTACATTAGAAAAACCCCGTCTTGTGTACTGTTAGGAGACACAGACTTCTTCATGATTGGTCAATCTGTATTAGCTAACATATGGCAACCTCCCACATGCACTTCTGAAGTGAAAATACCAAGATGTATCATTTTCTGTAACTAGTGGCTGTCTGACGGATGTCTTGTTAGCTACCATTAGCTAGCTTGCTAACGTCCGACAGCCAAATAGCTTAGTCAGAAAAATGTCCCGTTGTCCCGGTTTTTTGCCTTTTATATATTAAATACACACTCTCCCTGGAGTTTTTGCCTTTTATATATTAAATACACACTCTCCCTGGAGTTTTATGCCTTTTATATATTAAATACACACTCTCCCTGGAGTTTTTTTGGGGGGGGAGGGAGTAATGAGGTATCATCTTATTAAATATATGCTAATTTGCATTGAACATTGGATAAACATTGGATAAAGCCAGATTCAAAATTCTTGTTTCATTTTGTTGACATATTAGTCAACAGTTTTTACAGAGGGACTTTTAGATATCTCTTTTTATCACAGTCAGAAAACACTGTGAACAGCCAGTGTTGGGAAGGTTACTTTTGAAATGTAATAGGTTACAGATTACTAGTTACCCTGTTAAAAGTGTAATAAGTAATGTAACTATTTTATTTACTAATGTAACTTATTATTACATTTGATTACTTTTTGATTACTTAACAAATGTTTGAAACTGCTCAAAAATCCTAAAAACATCAACGTAAGGCAGGCAGTGTGGAGTCCCGTAGTCAATAGTCAGTAGTCAAACAAGACTGTCAATAGCCATAAAGAAAATAATTTTTGCCATGTTTATAGGAATAAAATGTTCTATAATGCTTATTGTTTTTAATTTTATTTCAATATCATGCACAATGCTACATATATCTTTTGCTTACATATTTACTAATTTATCTTTATTCTATTCTATTAGGCACTGTAACGGTATCGTACATATTTTTATATTTTTATTCTTTATGCATATTGCTGACACTTCTGAGCTATTCTGGAACGACAATTTCCTTCGGTATTAATAAAGTTGCATCTTATAAAGCAGGTTATGAATGATATATGAATAAAGCCCTCTGTAGAAACCTTCAGAATATAGATGGAATGAAAGTGGAAAGTTTGGTGTACGTGCTGCTGAAGTGCAGATTTCTGGAGTTTGAGAATAACTAATTTTGAGAAAACGGCCTTTAAAGATATGGATTGTAAAATTAAGACATTTTGAAGACACTACAGGTGAATAAGGTATATATAAATAAAATAAATAAGTAGTAGATATCACCATGAAACTTCCCCAGGTGATTACTTACATTACTTACATTAATTATATTTTTGTATTACAATTTTTCTGAAATGTTATGTTTAAATATGCAAATGATGCAAATTTAGGAGAAATCTACAGACACAAATAGACAAATGTAGTAAAATAAACACCTTAATGTGTATTTTGTATGTTTTCTTTCCACTAGTCTAAAAGAAGACATCTCAAAATTGACAAGTGCATGAAAAACAACATTTTGCCTGTAGTGTCTCGCTTTAATGACTCGACTGAAATTCCTGTGTGGGTGTCTGGCAGTTTCCATACTGAGAAACACTTTCTGGTTTCTGTTTCTGTTCATTCATGCATGCATGTTTTTTTTTTCTCTTGTTTTTCAACCCCACCACATTATGTGTAAACGTGTTGCTGTGTACTTCTTACCTGTTGTTCCTGCTTTCCTCATCTTGTCATCATTCTGTGCTTTGTTTTCAGGGTTTACTCTGATATGAGCCAAGTAACAAACAACCTGACACATCCACGGTTCCAGCTGACAGAGGAAGAGGAGGAGGCTGATATCATGTGGATCTTTAGTCACTTCAAAGACTACAGGTCAGCAGCATACGTCCACACAGTGGAGCGCTTTCATCTCTCAGAATACAAGATACGCTGTGGGAATTTAGTTGTTAATCTCATTTGGGAGGGCATGGCCATGGAGCCGACTCTGTAATGTAGTTTTAATCTAACAAGTGAACACAGTAGGGGTGTGCGATATGATATTAGATTGTGGACCATTAGAATGTCTCCACAATCTGCCTTTATGGAGAGTGACGGAGGACAAACGTCTGGACTTGGGCCAGATGAAAGTCCAAAACCTCGTCCCCGGCACTTTAAAACAAAACTATAGGAGTCAGGAAATAAAGAGTCCAAAAATCTTCTAGACTATGACCAAGGTGCGTGCAGTAGAGTTTATTCTTTGACAGGAATTTTTAAGCCGAGTTTCCCTGCGCAGAGAGAACTGACAACAGACATCACCTTATATTGATCAAAACACAAAACAGGCGGAGACAGAACACAGTCTCCGCCTGTTTTGTGTTTTGATCAATCATTTTTTCAGGAAATAATGGTGTAAAAAATGTCTCGGCCAATCACATTTCCATAGTGTAACATTACAGATTCTTTCCCCTCCCATTAAGTTTTGTTAAAGTACAGAGGTTACTTCAGTCCACAGAGTTTACACAAGCTCACCTCTCAACCGGTTAAAACCGGAACTGTTGGGGATTTTCCACAATAACAACACCTGGTGTCAACTGTCTTACCATGCTGACTCCACCAGTGGCTTGCTCTGCCACTATCAGAATCTAGATTTCTTGGGCTGTATTTTTTTAACAATTTAAGAGTGCCGTGTTTTTTTTTTCAGATGTATGTGAAACTTTATTATACTTTTAGGTTACATGTTAAATCAAACTTTCTTAAGTAATATAAATCAAACATATTTGAAATTGCATATAGATCAAACATATTTCAAATTATATAACAAATCAAACCTTCTTAGCCTTCACTTGATTGTTTACTTCATCACATATATTTCATAAGGTGACATTTGCATCAACACTTGTGACAATTGAGAAAATATATAGAGTAAATTCACTGTTTGACAATGAAAACACAGAGTATTATAATTTCCCCTCATCAAGAGATTGTTGTTCTTTGTGCTTCAGTGTATCTATTTTTTCATACATTCACCGTTGTGTTGGGGTACACGGTACATGACGGTATTTGTGTGGAAAAAAAAAAGTTAAAAGTTGTTTACTTGTTGTCTTGTGGACAGACCTGACAAAGCATGAATTCATACGTTTTACTAATCTTCATCATGATATAGATATTACAGTGTAATTTTGATCCTTTTATTTCAATTATATCACAGCAAAATCTGTTTATTTTGGGTTCATGCTGCTGTAGTAGCAATAGCAAGCGAGCTAATTAGCCAGTCATCTGCTAATGATAGTTAGCTTGTTACAGTGCCGGGGACGCCTGAATATTAAATATTTTCACGACATCATCATGACCATCTGGAACGAAGGAACTGAAGAGCAACTGATCAGCATGATTCAAACGCTGCTTTGTTTCATGTAATCAGAGATGTTTAGAAGCTACATGCTAACGTTATGTAGACTGTCCTAACAACAGTTTGTATATCTGGTTTCTCATTTTGAATGAAATACAGACAAGCGCAGTCTGCTAGTATGGAGAGTTATTACCGCTCATGCAGGAGCAGAACGTTGGCTGCAGGCTGCGGTGTGTTCAGGTGCAGCGTTTTAGGCCTGACAGGCCGACTAAACAGTTGGCCTCCATCACCTCTAGTTGTTTGGTGTTGGGTTGGAGTATCCTGACCTGATGAGTAGAGCTCAGGAGAGCAGTTGCGGTGTTGACATTGTAAAAACGAAGGACAGAATGTGTTTTGAAGTTTTAACTTAATCCTTGGAGACAGATTTGGCTGTGCAACACGTCGGAGCAAACAATATCTGGGCCTAAGAGCTTGCACAACTGGCAACTGCCAAACAATATCCCGGCAAGATCACAAAGAGTGAACACTATCTTTGTTAGTTAGTTACGTCCGGGACAACTCGGTCTGTACATGTATTTGTCACAAATAAAACTGCGTGCGTATATTCTGATCAGAGTGGTAAGACACCACCCAACATGCAGCCGATCATCTACTGTAACAACCTGATGACTAACGCTCTGTGGCCAGGCGTCACACATCTGTTTTTAAAGGACATCCCCATAGATTTTATACAATGTGGAAGTTTAAACCATTATGCTGGAATAATGCTTCTGTGTTGGTGCATGTACAAGTTTCAGCTGTGTTTCAGTGTTTTCATGTTTGCCGTTTTGAATACATTTAATGTGAACCTGCTCTAATGAGAGAGCGATGCTTCTGTTGTCTGTAACTTTCAGATGCAACCAGCAGAGGGTGGTCTGCAGCTACAACAGTATGTTTGCACATCAGCACATTTCTATGTTGTGTAGTTGCATAATATATCTATAGGAGACAATCATATATACTATATGTTATTGTGAGTTGAAAAAAGGAATCACCACTCTTTACAAAGAGGATTTTGAAATCAGCGTCTCTTTATTCAGCCTGTGCACAGAATCTCACACAACACAAAGCTATGCAAGAGGAGCTCTCAGAACAAAGAAATGCATCAGTATTTAAGCACTCAGATACATCACAAAGCCTTCTCAGTCTTGCTCTCTTATCTGGCATGGGAGTTCTCAGTTGAAACTCTCCTCCTCAGTCCTCAAGGTCTCCTGCATGTCTTCACTAACCCTTAGACTTCTTGCAAAACAAGGTAGTTATACGTTTTTCCACACAGAATCTCAGTATTTTTCCATCAGTTATCATTATGAGTTTACTTTTCAGATCAATCTGCATCACTCTGTATCACCACACAAGAATAATGGGAGTTTAACAAAAGAATAATAATGCAGAGTTGTTCAACTAACTAAAAAACATCCCTGAGTGTCTTTTGTGATTTGTCGCAGTCTTTCGCAATGTATTTATTGTGCAAGTTGATATTGCGATGACGATAAATAAACTACTTATTGTGCAGCCCTATATGCAGTTACTGATTTTTTTATTGCACACAGGAAACAGTGTTTTTTTCTGCTTTAGTGTCTGCAGCTCTTCCTGTAGAATATAATGTTTGCAGAGGCATGTGATCCAGAAGCGTCTTGCTGTGAGCGACAGATTTTAGTGAGTCATTTAGATTTTGACGCTTAACACATATATGTGGACAGATAATGACAAATACAGAAAGCACAAGGTCATATCTACAACTTAACATTAGAAAAATACCATCTTATATACTGTTAGGAGAACCAAAAAAAAAGGTTTTAATGAGAAAACCAGCTGTTACAAAGTTGTTTAGCGTTAGCTTGCCAAATTAGCCTCAGTTGCTAGGTAACAGACATAAAAGTTGACAACAGATGTTGGATTGTGTATTTAGGATTTTCTAACCTGAGATAAGAAAGGATGAAGTGGGGGGGGGGCTTGGTATGGAGCCCTGGCAGAATGCACACTTGGTTTGGTCATTCTCCCAACAGATGATAAAATGTATTATTGAAATCGAAAATTATAAATAATTTGGGGATTTTCTTTTTAGTCAAACCTACAAACAGATCTGAAGTGTTTGGTATATGAGTTAAAATGAAAGTTAGAAGTGACTAAATATTCACCAGTAGTAAACTTTGCAACATTGATGTTCTTATTTTCAGAGCCTGATCAGCGTTTCAGCCCTGCAGTCACAGTGTGATTGATGCATGCTGGAGGAGAAGTGGCTTTTTATTTTCTCCTTCTACCCCCTCCTCTGAGCGCAGTGTGCTCAGAATCAACCAATCATCATGTATGCTCCACAAACTTGACCAAATATAGTATTGTTGGCAAAGTGAGCTCTCGCTCTCTTATGAAAAACTTTTGGCTCTGTCTGTAGCCTCTGACTCACTTCCTGCAAAAAGTACCCAGAGTCCAAAAGTACTGTAGAAACTATCAGAAGTAACATTTGTTACATTACAAACAACTTTCTCAACATTTTTAAACAATCAAACCATAAAACAATTAATAAAGATGCCTTTCTTCCAAGAATGCTACTTCCTTAAAAAAGAGGATTGCATATTCATTGTTTAAGATTGAAGATATAATAAAGAACGGATTTATTTCCTATCCCATTATTGATTCTGCATATCCATCATATTTCCATTATCAATCACTATTATTTTATAAATTGAAAGGTGGAAAAGTACTATGCTACCATATATACCATCACTGCCACCACAATAACAACAGTGATGCTAGTATGAAAAAAAGATATATTAATTTAAAACAAACATAAACAATAATAATAATACATTTCATACATACATACATATACATACACATTAGAAAATGATGGATGTTCTACATACATATACACATAATTATACAAACTCTATCTCTATCTTGATTGGCAGGTTGTCATGTAGTCCCGCCCTAAAGCATCCCCTGCTTTATTGTCTATTTTCCTCTAAATGTGACCATAATTTACTAAATGAACATCATGCTGTATTGAAGACTTGAAACTAGTGATTTTGATACGATCAATCATCATTGCATCTTCTTCTCTGACAGGAAGCTGAGCGAGGAACGACCTCACATGATGCTAAACCAGTTTCCCTGCGAGAGCCTCGTCACGGTGAAAGACTGCATGGCTGCTGTGGCCCGCAGAATGAACGGCGGCCCACAACCTGATTGGCTACCAGAGACCTTCAACCTCCAATCAGAGCTGCCACAGTTCATCAAGTGTTATCAAGAGAGACAACAAAGGTCTGGAATGTTCTTTTTTTTAACACTTTAATACAACCAAAAACATGTTGATGGTCTGATCAACACTGAAGATCAAATGTGTGTTTCAGGGGAGAGGATAACCACTGGATCTGTAAGCCCTGGAACTTAGCCCGCGGACTGGACACGCACATCACCAACAACCTGGATTACATCATCAGACAAAGAGAGAGTACACCAAAGGTACACAAATACACAGAGAGTACAGCAAAGGTACACAAATACACAGAGAGAGTACACACATGCACACATACACAGAGATAGTACACTAAAGGTACACATACACAGAGAGAGTACACCAAAGGTACTGTACACACATACACATATCACAGAGAGAGTACACCAAAGGTACACACATACACAGAGTACACCAAAGGTACACATATACACACATAGAGGCTAACAGTGAGCTAACATTGAGTAGCACTCTCTTGAATGTATTTGGGCTTTTTAGCATGGGGCGGTGGAGGAGACAGGCCAACAGGTAATGTGCTGCGGTGGCCAATCGCATAACCGGTGATCAGACTGGACACAACACAAAGGACTGGAGTGTAACATTATGTTTCACGTGTAGTCACTCAATTTGGCCTTGTGCACCAGTTTAAAATGCACCGTTTTGATAAACCTCGCATCCTGGTTAGTTATTGAAAGTAAATGTGTTTTTTTTGTTGATGGGAACAGACCCAGCATTCTAGCAGCATGTAGTCTGGCTGGGTACCTAAGCAGTGTCAGCATAGAGGCACTACTTCTGCTGGGAGGACACCGCCGGTTGCAGGAAGTCCCTCCTTCCTTCTGTGTGGTTCTCAATCCCTTCTCTGCAGCCGGGGTGTAGCGCCGCCCAAGACGATTGTGATTGGCTTAAAGAAATATAAACAGGCCAGGGAGTTGTTTCCACTATACCGGAGTGAAAGCTATTCAATCCGGACCTTCCCCCCAGCACGGACACTGCGCTGTGGAGATAGGTCTGGCTACGCGAGACTAAGCAGCATGTGACACTCCCACACCGCCGCTCAACCCTGCAGCTAACCGCCACAGCGCCTGATTTGATGTGAATGCAGCCTTACTGAACACCTGTTCCTTCTGTCTCTAGTCACAATGGGAATGGTACTTTTAAAATCATAGAAAAAGCCAGCAGGACCCTCACTGTTGTAAAACAGTGTTTATAAATGGGTTGCTTGGTTCCTTTCTTGTTTGGGTGGAGGCTGTCCTTGCACCAGATGCATCCTGCCAGGCCAGTTCTATTCTCACGATTAACGTGTTTTTCTGAGG
Source organism: Heterobranchus longifilis (assembly GCA_028570985.1). Taxonomy (NCBI): domain Eukaryota; kingdom Metazoa; phylum Chordata; class Actinopteri; order Siluriformes; family Clariidae; genus Heterobranchus; species Heterobranchus longifilis. Next base: position 8,953,074 of record JAOVVB010000032.1, read on the forward strand.
TATGTGATATGTTCACGGTCAGAACATTCTCACCAGGCCTGTTTTTGGTGTCATGTACACCAGATCAAGGACACTGAATTTCCATCAAGTCACACAACCATGGTCATGGTGGTCTCCAATAATTTTCTCTTGGCACAGTATATGGTCCGTTTTGAATCTTGAAGCATGATAACAATGTCAACCTGGTCACAAACATTCCTAAATTCCCAACACACTACCTATTCCAGCCCATGCCCTCAGGTCGCTACAGGTCCCTTCTCTCTAAAACTACTCGCTTCAAAGACAGTTTTTTCCCCACAGCTGTCCGAACCCTGAACTCCCTTCGACTCAAGGATGAACTGATTAGATTTTGGTGGTTAAAGATCAAAGGTCAAGGTCACTGTGACCTTACATAGCGTGTTTTCGGGCCAGGATAGGATAAAATGATGAAGTGATGACATTTTATACCCCAAAAGGTCAACGGTCAACTTCATTGTGATATCATAATGTTCTGCAAAAACACTTTTCTGTCCATTATTTAGCATCATAACTCAGGAACTGAAGGGGAGACATTTGGTCGGATACTAAATTGGTAACATTAATCGTGAAACTGTGCTGATTGTTTAGGTCTTCTGTGCTGCCGGGTTCAACATGTGTGTGAAGCATCCACATTTCTGCAAAAAATACACTTAATACAGATGAAGCCACCTATAATTATCCATGCCTCCTTGACAGGAGCCTTGCCTGGTGAGTGGTTGGAATTAAATTAATTTTAATTTAATTGTAATTAAATTAACTTTTTTGTGAAGGGAGCACCATATCATGGTAACACCCGAACTATCGCAGTGAGCACAGGCTCACCCCAAGGCTCCGTCCTGAGCCCCCAGCTGCTCACCCACGACTGCACTGCCAGACTCAGCACCAGCCACATCATCAAGTTTTGTGATGACACAACAGTTGTGGGTCTCATCAGTGACAACGATGAGTCTGCATACAGGATGGAGGTGGAGCTGCTTACAGCGTGGTGCAGACAACCTCGCCCTCAATGTGGACAAAACAAAAGAGATGGCGGTTGATTTCAGGAGGGTGGCAAACACCATCACACACCGCTGAACATTGATGGTGCTGCTGTGGAGAGGGTCAGTGACGTTAAGTTCCCGGGAGTTCACTTAGCTGACGACCTGACCTCCACCATCAACACCACAGCAGTCATCAAAAAAGCCCAGCTGCGGCTCCACCCCTTCCCGAGACTCAGAAAGGCAGGTCTCCCCACTCCTCACCTTACCACCTTCTACAGGGGCACCATTGAAAGCGTCTTGACCTACAGCCTCACTTCCTGGTTCGGGAGCTGCAAGGCCTACGAACAGCAGCAGCTAAACAGGATAGTGAAGACAGCCAGCAGGATCATTGGTGCCCCTGTCCCCTCCCTGATGGAGATCTATCAGTAGCGCTGCATACGCAGAGCTACCTCCATCACTAAGGACCCTGTCAAGTATTGTCAAGGTTGGGTGAAATCTATCTAAATCTGTAATGCTTACTGTCGCAAAATATGTAGATGATGTTTAACTGAAGTGGAAGGAGGTGCAGTCAGTGTGAGTAAATGACGTAACTGTCTTGACAAGTGGAAACAGGCATGGGGTGTATTCGGCCGCTAACACAAAACAAGTGTTGATGGCTGTAGATGTCAAACTAGTATGAGAAATGACTTTGGGGGAAGACTGAGGAACATGGACAAAGGGTGGCACCCAGGAAGAAAGGCAAAGTGAAGAGTGAAGCAACCAGACAGGAAACGAGGGAGGGCGGAATGGGCCCCTCTGCGAATGCAAGAAAATAGGAACCATCCGTTCTGCTACGAAAGGATGAGGTGGTGTATGAGCACAGCCATGCAATCACTGAAGAAGGATTACAAAAGCAGACTTTTTTAGGGTCAAAGTGCAAATACCTTTCCTTAATAAATAACCAGACTGCAATTAAAGTTAATGTGGTGGCTGAATGGTTGTTCTAGCCAAGTAAACAAACCTACCCTTAGGGCTAGTGTAATCCAAGCCCTTTTAATCTTCCTAGCAAGTGCACAGATCATGAGAGCGGAGCTGCCGTCAACAGACGTGGCTAATGTTATCTCTGACTGTAGGGTTGCTCGGTCAGGGGCCTTATTAGATTAAGCGGGGTAGACATTTGGAAGTGAGCAGTTAGAAGCTAGGCATGTCTCCTCGCCAACCAGCTTGAGTAAAACTTTAGGTGATCCTCTTGTCAGGGTAAGACCCTAGCGAGCTAAGGTTGAGGACCCTTTAAGACCTGGTCCAGTTAATATCTCTGAAAAGAGGTAGACAATTGGCCGATCTAACAACCCTCACGGCATTTTTTCCCTCCTGCCATCTGGGAAGAGCTTCAGGAGCATCTGCTGCAGATCCAGCAGGATGCTGAACAACTTCTTCCCACAAGCTGTAAGGATTGTTAACAGACTGTGTCCCCTCCCCACGCACACGCACACACGCACACACACGCTCACATCCAACCCCCCCCATCAATACAGAATCAGTTTGACAGCTACTCACCTGTCAAGGTGAATATTCAATGGGACTGAAACAGCACTTTACAAAGGACTCACACTTTTTCTCAACTGTTTTTTAAATTTTTGTTGGCTCGGCTGCTCAGTTGTGTGTCTGGAATGTCTGTTAAGTTTTTATGGGGATTTATAGGGATTTATATTTTTTATTTTAGGGATTGATATTTATTTTTAGAATTTGTATTACTGCCTTTTTAATGCACATTACTGTCATTTTATTGCACTGAAAGGAGCTGGTGAGAAACAGTATTTCCTTACATTCTGTGTCAAATACTCAGTGAAATGAATAAAAGTAATAAATAAATAAAGTGAATCTTGAAATGAATGAATGAATGAATGGGTGTGTTTACTGTGGAATCTAGACACAACCTGTCAGAAAACAGGAGGAGGAGGGGAGACTACCAGCGGCTGGAGGTGAGCTGGAAGCAGGATGTGAGGGGAAATTTTAGATGGCTTCATCTGTACCTATTATTATATTCCTTCAAGTCTTCACTACATATATTATGTGAGTCTGGACAAACATGAATGTAAACTGCAACTTGACTGGTTAGCGGAGGCATACAACGGAAGGTGGTAATTGTAGTTATACACTACGATAATCTGGTTACATGTCTCACCCGTGTCCAGGCGCCCTCTCTCTCCCTCTTCCTCCTCTTGCAGTTCTCGTACTCATAGAACTTTTTTTTGCTGTTAAGGCAAAACATTACTAGTGAAATACTTTGTGTCTTTGCAACTTCAGCCTGTGCTGCCTTGTTTTCCACAGCTCTGCTCGCTCACCGGAGCAGCTTTTCCTGTCTGTGGCACAGCACATGTTTAACCAATCAGATCGAGCTGTGTGTGGGACATTGAGTGAGATTACAGAGAAAGGCAGCTGCATCTGAGCCAAAGTAGAACATTTTTAATTAATTTATTTTATCTGCAATCTGATTAAAAAAAACCCAAATAAAACATACATTCAGACAATCGTGAAAATTCGGAATATCATGGCCAATAATTGATTGATACATTGTGCGTGTAAATGCAGCAAATGATGTATGGTAAAACATTTTTATTCCATTTTAATT
>JAOVVB010000032.1:8988817-9001015 GCA_028570985.1 Heterobranchus longifilis
CATGTAGCTAGAGGCTGTGATATGGCTGCTGTTACCTGGCCCAGCCTCTCTTCTTCTTTTAAGAATTTAGTATAAATGGTTCCCACAGCGCCCCTGCTGGCCGGGAGCCCGTAACTAGGCAACCGCCTGTTAGAGTAAAGTGAGTGATTATGTAATTTTTGATGTCAAGGATGATGTTGTTTTGAAGTTAAATGACAGTTGCATTCCATAATAAAGCCAGGGTATATGGCCTTTGTTCAGAATTCAATTCTATTCAATTTTTTATTTACTGTATATAGGGATTTTAAGAATGGCCATTGTCACAGAAACAGCTTTACAGAGTAAGGAAATATGTATAAATTACAATGATCAGTTTGTCCCTGATGAGCAAGCTGGGTGCAACATTAAAAAAACTCCCTGAGATGACCTTGAGAGGAACCAGACTTGACAGGGATCCCATCTTCATTTGGGTGATACAGTATCTGATGGCAGGGAATGATTTGCAGTCATTTTTTATTTTAGGAGGCTGGAAGTTCAGTTTAACAGGAAAGGTGTATACATGAATATGAAGTCTTTTTTTTTGGTAGAAGCTCAGGTACAAACCTGCTTGTGGGAATTTCAGTCCTAAACTACAGTATTACACAACTGCACTCACAAGTCATCAAAAAACAACTACCTGCATCAACTGGGTTCAGAACCATCTTCATGGTCAAGTGGAACCATCTCCCGTCACCATACAGTATGCATCTCAAGTAGACTATACTGTACAAGGACATCCTCAGCAGAGAGTAAGAAGTCTCTATGCAGCTATGTAGCAGGGGAACCAGGATGTGTCAGACAGATTAAGAGGGCAGGGGTCTGGATCACTGGCAACTCAGGAGTGCCATGTGTAGCTTAACAGAGAGAGAGAACAGTTAGGTACAGTATGACTGTCACATAATGTATAAGGTAAATGTATATTTTGTCCAAAGTGAAAGCAGAGACTCTAGCAGGATTAACTACAACAACATATATACTGTAAAAGGAAGAGCCAGAAGGAAACACAGACATGAGGACTCCCTGAAAAGTTAAGAAACCAGTCGCTTTACTGTCAACAAACCTGACTGATCTGTCTACCAGATCTGCACCTTTACCTATGACAAAGCTATTCATAAAAGGCTTGCGTAAATAAATAAGTCTTCAGCCTAGACTTACAGTAACCACTGAGGCTGTGTCTACGTCCTGAACATTGGAAGGCTATTCTATAACTTTAGGGCTTTGCAAGAAAAAAGCTCTGCTGCTAGTTTTCATAATTTAAGTTACCGACAAACACCCTGCACCCTTTGAGGGAAGCAGGCATGGCGGATCATAAAACACTAGCAGTTCACACAGATACTGTGTAAGTCAATGATATAATTTTAAGCCAATGGGAGCCAATGCAGTGTGGATAAGATGGGGTGATATGGTATCTTCTGGTTCATGTGAGGGCTGCTGCATTTTACAAGTTGCATTTTACAAACTTTACAGTTGGCATTTACAGTTCATAGTCTTTCATAAATCTTTCTTATATAAGTAGGTATTTGACTTGTACAGTATTTTTTTCTGCATTTCTTGTTGAAAAAATGCCTGCATGTACACATACTTTATGTGAAACACCGTATGTGTGAATTACTACAGTATGTGCTCAAATATCCCAAATAAACATCAAACTTTGGTTTCTTCACTGTAATATAAGGGAAAATTTGGTGAATGGGGTGATTTCAGAATTCAGTCTTTGTAAGACATTTTCAAGTCTCATCTCACAGCAGAAACAGATACAAAAGGTCATGGAATAACTGAATAATAACCACATCCATATTTTATGTGGAATAGTGACTAATTTGGCAAAGTATATAATTTATTACAGACAAAAATTCCCTCTGTGGTGAAGAGAGCATTCACTGAGGTAGTTTTGTGCTGATGAATTGGGCGGCCTTGTCATGTGGCCAGTACAAATGGCGGAGAGGCTGAGAATAGAGGAACCTTACATCTTGCTTTGATAAGAACATGCTGATTGCATCTAAATGTAGTAAAACATTTTCTGCATGATCGATCAATGCCATCATGCAAACTTTTGCAGAAATTAGCTGCGAACTGGCAATGGCTCTATTTAATTTGCTGCAACAGTGTCTGTTTGTGCCTGCACCTTGACCAATTAAAATAGCAAATGAGTACAGGCATCATTTATGAGCAAGGGTACTGAGAATGCATTTGTTTTCAGTTCAGGAAGGTTCATGGTCAGACAAGATGGCTCTTTTTTTTTTTTTTGCCTCGATTACAGCCGAAGTGACTTTTGACGACCTAGACATTTGTTCCACTCCAAAGATTCTCATTCATTTCTGTAGAAGCTGTTCTGCTTCAACTCTCCTGAGGGGCCGTGCTACAGAAAAGCTGTGAAACTCCTTTGGATTTGTCTTTCTCTCCTTCTGTCTCCTTTCCTTTCTCAATGGACAGTATCCGGGCCAGTTGAGCAACGCATGAATGAAGTGTATGAGGAGTGTATAAAATAAGATCTCAGTGTCAGAGGCTGGTTTGCTATTACATTGCTTGTTTCTGGTTCTGTGTGGGAAGGTGAAGATTTTGTCCAGGCCTTTTTAAAATTAAACTGCTCATGGTGAGAGCTCACAATAGCCTTTGCAATAAATCATATTAATTTTAGTTGCCTTATTGAGAATGATTTCTTAGTCTGAGATGGAAGTTACACAGGGTTGAGTCATTAGTTTTTGCATCTGTTTAGCATTGTTATGCCGAGCAAGAATGAGATTCACGGTTCCGCCTGTCTCACATACATAATCTGCTGTCTTAGTGTACATATTTCAGCTGCATGAATACATGTTCTGTTACAATACATATATATTTAGTGTTTTTATTGTCTCACAGTATGACAAGTTTTGCCTAAATGAAAAATAAACTGCCAACTTATTTTGTATTCATGCATTGATGCTATAATGACAACATGGTACATACTGTATGGTTTATAGTATACTATAAATAGTAGAGAAGAACGTAATATTCAGAAGTGTTCTTAGGCCTATCATAAGTCAGCATAACACCTTTTTAACTAAAGTCATAAAAACTGCAGCCATTAATTCTGATGTCAAATTGATACAACCCCTGAGAGATATTATTTTTTTTGTGACACTTTCCAAGATGACATTTGATAAAAATTATTTATCAGAGACACGTAATGGTCCCTTAATGACATCTTAGATTAAACTAAAGTTAATATGATTTAGGCACACGTAATATACACAAAACTCTTTTAAATTATGGTGCTAAGACTTAAGTCATATATTCCAACAAAACCTTCACTTATTTAACTTCAGTAACTCCTTTACCATGATCAGGGCTGACGCGCACACACACTCACACTTACACACTCACACTTACACACGCATCTTAACACATTCAATGGAATTTTAATAAGGTTTAAACCAAAGAACCCAAATAAGTCCCATGGAAGAATTACAAAATGACTAAATATTGGCATTCTGGAACTGCCCATTACTCACTCACTCACCCATTGATACCCTGGACGGGGTGCCAATCCATCGCAGGACAGGCTAAAACTTACACATTCATTTCCACACTACGGGCAATTTGGGAATGGCAAAATGTGGGAGAAATGTGGGAGAAAACCCAGAGAAAACCCACTAAGCACAGGGGAGAACATGCAAACTCAATGCACACAGACTTGAACCTGGACCCTGGAGGTGCAAGGCGATGGTGTTAACCATTATTTTTTCCACACTGACTACAGTGGAACAGTGCATTAAACAGGACACAGCTTGGCACTGAAATTCCACTTCTCAGTCCCTTACCAACACTGACCCACTTTCACTAAGACTGCCAAATTTATCGCACCTGCAATTGCACAGTGATTGGTCATTCTTTCAGATTTTTAAAAACTATTTATTATTGTACATTTTCTTTACAAGTATTTTATGTAATAAATTTTGGGTTAAGTCAAGATTTGGCATATTGTATAGGGTACTGATCTGGCATTTATTGTGCTCATTTTTAGGGTATCTAATTAGTTAACTCTTACCAGTTTGGAAAAAAGGAACATAGTGAACATAGAGACAGAATCTGTTTTAAACTGTTCAAATGTGAGCTGATGGTTTATATCTTTCTTTGTGACAAAAATAAGATGAAATCTTAATGACCTTATGATTGTGTTTCATTATCATATGAAGAGACATCTGAAAAATAAAGCAAACCCAGATTACAACACTGCCACCAGAGGCTTTACCAGTGGGCATTATGCAAGATGGGTGAGCATTTTCTTATTGTAGCCTAGATGTTTTCAGTTCCATTCCTTGTAAGTCTTTGTGTGTGCATATGTGTGTGAATGCTTTTATTTCTACTATTAAACAAAGCTGTGATTTGTATAGTCTAGTTGTTTTTGATGCAACTTCATCATGTGTTTAAGTAATATCTGATCATGGTCATGCATGATTTTTTTTATAGCACATTTCTTTGCAAAGTTGACTGTTTACCACTATCCTTTTAGGTTTTCATAATTCATTGGACAGTTCTTGACTAAGGAGGAAATCCTTCAAGTGCTATATCATTTCATTTATCATGCTGGTGCACCACATTCAGTTTGGCTCTGTGGTGCAATGGATGGTGCATTGGACTTTTAGGCTCAGCTGTGGAGCTTTTTAAAGGTTGTGGGTTCGAATCCTGCCAGAGTCACTGACTTGACTGCTTCTTTTGAGGGCAGTGGTGGCTAAATGGTTAAGGCTGTGTGTTAGAATGCCAAGATACTGATCAGAAGGTTGGGGATTCAAGTCCCAGCACTGCCAAGCTGCCACTGTTGAGCCATGGAGCAAGGGCTTCAACCATATCTTCTCCATGGATGCGGTATTCTAGGTGAACCTGTGCTCTCACCCCTGCTTCCTATCCAGAGTATTGAAAAACATTAATTCACTGTGCAGTAAGGTGCTGTACATGTGACAAATAGTTGAATAGTTGGCTGGTGAGTGTATATAGATTTTAAAACAGACTATTTAAATCCGCATAAGATCAAAATTTCACTGCATGCCTTAAAAAGCAATGATTCATAATAATGAGTCATGTACTGTATCATCTATCACTCGGACTATGTTTTGATGATTTCCTTTATTTCAACCCTGTGTCTGTCTGCTTGCATGGCTCCAAATGTTGCTCTGAAACTGACAATGACTGCACAGGTTGGTCTCCGTGGAGAGACTGATCCAGTCTGGATTTGTTTCTTCTCCTTTTATTTAATTGGTGTCAAGTGTGGAGAGCTGTTGCTCAATAGCAAAAAATATATATATATGGAGCAGGGGCTGAGGTGTGCTAGACAATTATTAGAAATGCAGTAACAGGGAGTGACAGAGCTGTGAAATCAGGAGTCTACTCTGGTCATGGTCCAGGACAAGCATTAATGTGGTGTTGGGGGCGGGTGTGGGTGTATAGCAGCAATATAATAGTTATTAAAGCTAAAAGATGATCTAGCCTTATACAGTACAGTATGTGTACTGTATATGTTTATATGTTGCTTGTTAATAATATGCAATTAAATGTCAAGGAAAATGTGACATGCAATAAGGAAAAAAACAAAATATTCACTAATTATAAAAACATATGATACCAATGATAAATAAAAATGATTATGTGAAAATAACATAATCAGATGTTAAAAAAGTTTTTGCTTAAAAATAAACCACTTGAAAAAATCTGTTAATTGTGGTTATTCTCTTATGGATGTTGTATGACCTTTTCTGTCAGGATTAAAATTTGTTAACAATCGTTCTAGTTTTTAATGTTTTCCTAATTTAACGATCAGCTAGCATTAACTGAGAATACAATCATACTCTAGATTCACATACTATAGCTCTTGATATTCTGTTGGCACTTTGCAAAAACCATCAAAAGACTTTTGAAAGTCACAATAATGGAACAGTGATTCTTTGGTCTCAGTAAAATAATAAGCTGATCATGAGATAAGCTAATGTGCCCGCAGAAGGCAGACAAGGGCAGCAGTAATAAGGCATGAGGGCAGATTTGAGCTGAGTTGAGTAAACATTCATCTCTATCACCTGTTCTTCTCAAGATAATTAATTACTGCCAACCAGGTTTACTGATGTACTTTTTTTTTGGTTCCCTTCCACTGTCTTTCTCTTGCATTTGTTAGCGAAGTAAATCTCTTGAACATCTGTATATCTCTACATCCTGGGAAATGATGCAGATGGCAGATAAAAACCTTGTTTTTTTTATTCTTTTGGCAGATCTGGGGATGATCACTGAATAGGAACCACTATTCATTTTTTTTAATGTGACTTGCTTGTTAAGTTTCAGTGCTACTGTATTTGAGGGATGTCTTGAAAGTTATATATGTATACTTTCAGGACAGCTCTTCAAATAGCACTGAAACCAAACAAGCAAGCAAATCTTCCTCTATAAAAAAGTACTACTCCATCACAAATTAGGCATTTGCATCATCGTTGAACCCAACTCTCCGATCCTCTTTGGAAATCACCTTTGTCGCAGTTGATGGTCTTCAAATGAAATACATTGTAAAAGCTTGCAATTGCAGTAGAACTCACAGGCAAGAAACTTACAGGCTCAATCTTTGTCCAATTTATTCTCAGTAATTCTCTAAGGGTTTACTTAGAGATGACATGCTATGCCTCTTTTAGGGCTTCGCAGCAGTATATGGAGAAGGTAACAGTCTTCCATTCTCATACCTAGGATTCTCACCTTGTCTAAGGTCAGGTGACTAGACAACCATTTCATTAAAAACTCTAGTATCTCCTGTCTTTATATATCTCATGTGCATTGCTGATATGTATATGTGTATAAATCATAAAGATTCAAATATTACTCAGAGGTAAAGTTTTAACAGGCAGTATACAGTGTATGTGGGTGTATGACTTATGGTCATCATTATGGACATGTTGCCTGACATCTTACCCATCACAAACAAGCACATGTTATTATGTTGACGGTTTAGCCCCATGGTTTGCCTGTGGGTATACAGTATATTCTCACAGGTAGTGAAAAGGACTTTGAATTAGTTTGACACTGGTATGACATATAAATGCATGGTAACACCCATATTTTGTGACTCATCTGGGAGGCATTTTTGAATACAGTAATACACTTTATGGACAGAGGTATTTGGCCAAACCTGTAATGACATTGCATCTAAATACATATATTTCAATATAGAGTTGGTCCCCCTTTTGCAGCCAAACTCATCGAACCATGGCCTTATACAATAGTCTTTACTTTGTCCATTGTAGCACAATCATGTTGAAATACGAAAGTGCCTTCCCCAAACTTTATCCCACACAGCTGAAAGCAATAATTTAAGACTGCTATTCACTGGGAATAAGGGGCCGGATTGCAACATCTAAATTCAATAATTAACAAGTTTGACCAAATAATTTGTCCATATAGTGTAGGTTTAGAACCAAAAAAGATTTGTTCAGGCATATTAAAAAATAGATTGGCATTATATACATATGCAATGGTACTTTATAGAAGAAAACTGTTTAATTTTAATTTCTAGAACATGTTGTTTAAACAGCTCTGACATTTTTACACTAATATTTACATTAATACACTTGACTTTTAAATGATAGTTTCTATAATAATAACCTGTTTACAGGGACTTGTACGGTTATTTGTACTCTATAGCATTACAACTACCTTCATTGAACCTAAGAGGCTTAAATTTTTTCCAGTTTGGACACAAATTGAGATTCAGGAAGACATGGTTTGAACCCAACTGACCTGCACACAGCTTTAGACTCAGCTACACTTTACATCTTTGAGATGAAGTGGAATGATAAATGCACTCTGGCCCTCCATTCCTGAGATACAGTAAGTGCCTGACCTCACTAATACTACTGTAATAGATAAATGTGATTATAACAGAAGAAATAAAATATGCTATAGATATGTTCACAAATCACATATGGATGTGATGGTCAGGTTGTTTTGGCCATATAGGGTAAATGTATACGGGTAAGTGTATAAGTGTATGCAGGTTACATCTCACAAATATTACACAAAATTATATGTACTCTACTAAGTGTAGCTTCCATTTACAACATGTACTTGTTTTTAAATTGTTGTGGAATTAAGAAATATATTGTATCATCTTGTCCATTATTTTTGATTATTTTCCGACAGCAGAAGGCCTTATGTTTAAATTTTTTTTTACCCTGCTCAGAGAAAAAAAAAGAAATCCAAATACACTTTTTGCTGTTTGGATTTAAATAAACAAATGCATAGGAGCTTTTGATTGGATAATTATTTCAGTGATTAAGATGTTTCAATCAGCAACAATTATTTTAACCCTAACAAACACACTGCATGTCAGAAGATCGCATGGAACAGATGTTCATGTGTTTCAGGAGGGGCACATTATTGTCCAGCATCAATATTCATGAAATTCCTGGGATTGTAAAAAGAACTGTGCAGAGAATAATGCAAGAAATGTGCTCAGAAAAATATCTTTAATGACTGTTGATCATTTAAACCCTGGTTGATATTGATTCATAACAAAACAACTGTAGAAAATGCAGCTATGTCCAATAATTGAAAGTAAGAGCGTATTAACACGACCAATGTGACAAGAACTTTAGGATTGGTAGTAAACTAATATCAGTTTATTTATCTTTATTTTAACCAGCACATCAACGTCAGGGACAAAATGTTCACTTGCTGCCTAATATACCACAACCACTTCCAAGTCCAACTGAAATGAGATATTGTAAATGCAGCTCCTGTGACGAGGGCCAAACTGTGATCGGAAAATTGTGGGTCAGAGCAACTCCATAACTGCAGCTCTTGTGGGATATTCCCAGTCTGCAGTGGTCAGGACCTATCAAAAGTGCTCCTGTGATGCATATTTAGTTCCTCTTAGCTGGACCACATACTTTGTTAAAGAATTGAATACTTGATTGTGCTGTTGCACTTTCATTTTAATCTTCATTCCAAGTCTATAACTATATCTTAACCTTAAGTCTTTTTGTTGCCTTGAATAAGTCAATTAACCTTTGTTGAAATTGGTGAAATATGACTTCCCAGACAGTCATTAAAAAAGGCCCAATGAGAGCCAGGTGCTCATTAATTCCCAAATAATTTTCAGTTATTATTTTCCATGGTAATGTTCCCCAGAGGTACTCCAAACATCTTTTTTTTTTTGGACTGTGCTAGATAAATTGCATGATTAAGTTTCTACAGTTGAAGGGGAGTTGCAAAAAGATAAAGACATTTGTTTTATTTTGATGTATAACAGATATGGAAAAGAAGCATCATAAAAATTAACATCAGAAAAATCAATGATTTCCATTAATTTAATTTCTCTTTATCTCAAATCTAATCACTGATAAAAAATTTAAAAAAGACACAAAAACTCACATCGGCATATGGAATTTATACATGTGCTTTACAGTTCTGCATATAGTTTATGGCAGCAGTGAGGTGGAGTTATAAGCACTGTGGCCTCACACCTCCAGGGTCGAGGGCTCGATTCCTGCCTCCGGCCTGTGTATGTGGAGTTTGCATGTTCTCCCTTTGCTTGGTGGGTTTCCCCCTGGGTACTCCAGTTTTCTCCCACCGTCTAAAAACATTCAGTCTAGGCTAGTTGAGATTTCCAAATCGCCCGTAGTGTGTGAGTATGTGTGGGTGTACCCAGCCGCATGCTTCGCGCCCACTGGCATAGGCCTCCCTCGACATTGTATGTGATAAGCGCAAATGAGATATGTTATTTTTATATACCAATTTATTCATGTTTAAATGTGACATTTATGACATTTATCATTTTTGCATATAATTCATTTATTTTCACATGCGATTTATGTGCATTTATTTCATATTGTATATTTCACATTGATGTCATTTTTTACCTTAAATGATGAAAAAGTCTGAGTGTGTATGTGTGTGTTTGAGTAAATGCATGTGGGTGCAGGCAAGAGATGAAAAGGTGAGCAAAAATGAATAGATGAGAGCTTGTATCTGAAGGAGTAGCACAATAAAAACATTACTTTCCTCTTCTTCTTCTTCTTTTTCACTTTTTTTCTACCTTTTCTCAATACCGCTAAAGCTTTTACTGTTTTTATTGTCTGCAATGCACTAAAAGAGTATGTATGAAAAGTGCCTAAAACAAATCAATGAAAAGAATCAAAGGTTGAGTATATGTGCAAATAAATAAATAAATGAAAAAGAATAAGCAGACATCAGTACCACGGAAAAAGCCATTTTGGTTTGGAGAAAAATGCAAAGAAAAAAAATACATACATAAACAAGGGCAGAGACGAAGGAAAAGCTGTTCAAAAACACAGCATCGTCTTTGTGTCACACTCTGCCTCATCTCAATTTATGTCATTTGGCAACAATGGAGCTTGATCAGATGCTAAAAGCCCTTCTTATTTTCCTCCACTTTACTCAAAAGTAATTTGAAAACAGGTTAATGCGCTCTGACCCCTCAGAGAGCTGTGCTTGAGCTCTGTGCATGTTTATTTGATTACGGTGACTTTTCACATCATTTCCTGTCAAGACATTTCCTAGGAGTAAAAGACAGACAGACAGAGGGAGGGAGGGAGGGAGGGAGGGAGGGGGGAGAGATAGATAGAGAGAGAGAGAGAGAGAGCTTCAGAGGCTGACAGCCTCTGATTCTATGTGGCTCAGTGGATTTAACTGAGGGTTGAGATGCTGTAAAAAAAATCACTCATTCAAGCACAGGGTGAATGCAAACTCAACACACAGCTGAGGCAGGGACTGAACCCTCAATTCTGGAGGTGCGCAGCCACAGTGCTAACCAATACACCACTGTGTCACCTGCAGTAAAAAAAAAAATGTTAAAACAGTATTATTAACTACATGAATAATATAGGTGGCACAATGGCATAGTGGTTAGCCAGGTCAAGGGTTTGATTCCCGCCTCAGATCTGTGGGTATGGAATTTTCACTTTACTCCAGTTTACTCCCATAGTCCAAATGCATTCAGATTAAGCTAATTGGTCCTCTCAAATTGCCTGTAGTCTGTGTGTGTGTTGGTCCTGCAATAGACTGGCACCCAGTGTCCAGTTTATACCCCACCTCTTGCCCAATGTCACCCGGGATAGTCCGGGCCTGCGTGACCCTGTGCAGGATAAGCGGTATAGAAGATGAATGAATGAATGAATTTTCTGTATCTTTTAAATTTTTTTTAAAATATCTTATTTTATCAAAATATTAAAGTCTTTCTCTCTTCCCCTCCCCCTTTTTTGAAATATTAGATAAATATAAGGCCTGTACTTAAAAACTGTCAAGATTATACATTTGAAATGTAAAAAAATGAACACTGACATTGATAAAGGAGCTCCACTTTAAGTGGTGCTTTTATTAAATCCCATATCTGACAACTGATATATACAGTTTATATGAGCAGGAGTAGCACAGAGTCTACTACTATACATATAAATATAGGAGGGGGGGGTGGATTGATAGATTGATAGATTGATAGATATATAATCAGCATCAAAATGGAAGTGTGGTATGGTTACTGGTGCCAGATAGGGTGGTATTAATAATTTGGACTAGTTCAAACAGACAAGCAAGGTACTGTACAGTAACCTGTTTTTACCTGTAATGGCAGAATGCATAAAACTTTAGACCATGAGACATAACAGCTATAATACTAGAATGCTATAATACTACAAAATCACTAATCATTGGGCTCATTCAAAATCAAGAGTCTAGATGAAAATCTTCCTCGATCTCTGAGAGATGGTGAGACCAGCCAAGCATTGCTGGAGGATTGGAGGGAACGTTGTGCGGTGTGGTGTGGTTAAAGGGTGGTCAGAGACAAACACAATCAATCAGGGGAGAGACAAACAGATGTGTCTGAAGAACTATATTTATTATCAGCAAAAAGAGCATATTTAAGCTTTTGCCGATATGCCCTGGGTCATGTACACTGTACGTCCTATACATCAAAAGAATCAGTCATTAACATTGTAAGTCATAGAAAGACCCAGAGACAGGCAGACGATAGGAAATCCGTTTGCATTTCCTGGTTAAACAAAAGAGTTCCAGCAGACTGTTTGGATGTGTATTCACCTGGATACGGGCTATAGGAAGTAATAGAGAGAGGAATCTAAGGAATCTAAGGAATCAGGAAGCACAATGAGGGGGTTGTTTTATGAACATAAAGGCATGGGAATATATATTATATAC
>JAOVVB010000032.1:9001115-9011626 GCA_028570985.1 Heterobranchus longifilis
GCTATAACATAATGAATTTTATGATGAAGGCCTAATATGAGCTTCTCCTGTTTCAAAAGCTAGCAGCCGCCACTGTTTCAATATAATTGTGTATATGTGCTTAATCTGCGATGCATTTATATTCTTGAATCTGACTGTTCAGAATCTGTTAATTAATTTAAAACAGGTATATAATAATGCACTAATTAAAATGTTTAAAATTTGTATAGTAATAATTCATTTACAGTAAGAGATTTTTATTGAAGTTTTCAAACCATAGCAGAGTCTTCTTAGTTTTTCAATAACATGACAAAATGTTTTTTTTCTTTCCCTTAATAACATAATATATTTATTCTGTAGGCAACTTATCACAGGATGTAACTTTTCTCACTGATTTTCCACAACATTAAATATAACTGCTATAAACTGATTGAATAAAAGTCATGTTGTTAATTAATAAATTAAAGTTGAAATAATTGGAAAAATGCTATTTATCATCATTACAGAATATAATAACTTTCAGAAGATGATAATCTGTCACAATAATTATCATAATAAAACCAGAACCTTTGCAAATAAAATTGAATGGTTATGTCAAACAGTAGGCATACATAATTTTTCTCTCTAGGCCTCGTTACAGATTACAACTGTATTGTTGTCAACTGTATAAGTGTCTTTTTTTTTTATAAATGATTTATTTATGTTATTTGCTAATTTAGGCACATTGAGTGTTATTCACACTTCATACTACATTAATACAAATTCACATTATGAACAGGTTCTATAAGTTTATATGTCTGCCATTTGAAAAGATACTTGTATGTGATTTAGAAGAAAATATAACTACAACCAAAATGCCTTTACCAAAGCATGTTTACTTTTAGTTCATACTGTATGTGCATTGGATAGTTACTGTATACCCCATCTCTGTTAAATGTACCATTTTAATTGGTAAGGTGAATAGTTTTTATAGGTTATTGCTGTTGCCATTTCTATAGTAATAGCATAAACAGTATTATAAATGCTCTACATAAAAAGGCGCAAAAATGTTTTGATCTGATGCAAATTTTTCAGTGTCAAAGCTTTCTAAGTGTTAAAATGAAAACTGTAGCTTTCTTTATACTATGACAAGATGTATTTTTATTTTCATCCTATCAAGTCCCATTAAATTAAAGAGAAGTAAAAAATAAAGAGGCTAACGAAGGAACCACTGTTTATAGCTGCTATTATGTAAGCAATAACTGGAACTAACTTGTTTCACAAAATTGGGATTATAAATGTAAATTATAAGTATGAGGGGTATTGACTTTAATTAATATGAAATTGTTGGTGTTGGGACATTGCTGTTGTATATGATGGTCACCCACGTGTTACAGTGGGTGATACCCCACACAGAGAGAAAGCATTGCACTCCTCGTACAACCACTGACATGGTGCTGAACAAACAACACCCATTCAGCAGCACTCTTATGGACAGCTGAGAGAAGTGTGCCCATGGGATAGAGCACATTTTACATCTTTCATCCAGCAGACAACCATCTCTTATAAAAAAAAAATTAAAAAAAGGACACTGTTCACAGGAGCCTAGGTTTTTGAATTGTATAAAAGGTGATAAGTGGTTATTTTTTTATATGTGCATAAAGCAACAACAAAGCCATTCTCTATTATACTGCAGGAATGAGTTCTGCAACCATCATGAGGATCTCCTGACTAGTCTGCCAAGCTGCTGCCCCCAAACCTCACTGCCCCACGCTGAAGTCTGCAGATGCTGCCCAGTTTCCAACTCGCACCAACAATGTCAGGAAAGGACTCTGCAAGCCACACTAAAAACACTGTTCACTTAACACTCCCGCTACACCCTCACCTACACCCACTTGTCATCTATAAAGAAAAACAAAACACATTGTAAACTGCAATGGTCTGTGGTGCACTAGGTGTTCTGGTGGCTTTCCATAGTGGCCAGCATTGACTTTGTCAGGGGTCAGGGAGTTGTTCTGTGTTGATTTTTCTGTGAGATTAGCCCAGATAGGTTAGCCTTTGCTCCCCACAGGCATAAATAAGCTTTGGGTGCCCATGATCCTATTCCCAGATGACTGGGTCAGGGCTTTAAAATGTCAGGTATTACTGTATATAGTCAGGTAGTATATAGTGGTTAGTACTCTGGTTAGTACTCTAACGTTTTCCAAGGGAGGACAATCAGAGAAGTAGTGAGAGGATCATGAGCAGCCAAGTTACTGTAGCACAAATTGATGAAAGAATTAACACCATGGGCTCATGACCATCAAAACATAGCCATCATCTGATCTAATGAGTCATGATTTTTTCCTATGAGTCATCCTTGGGTCCTAGTATTCATGTGGTTGTTATTTTGACATATACCACCTTGTTGCAGACAAGCATACCCCTTTGGTGCAAAGGTATTTCCAAATATCACTAGTCTCTTTCTGTAGGGTGATGCAAAATTTGTTAAAGAGTGGTTTGAAAACCAAGAGATATGGAAAAGAGATTACGGTGTTGACTTGACCTTCATGCTTACCAGATCGTAATCTGATTCAGCATCTGTGGGATGTTCTGTTCAAACAAGTCCAATCTATGGAGTCCCCACCTTGCACATTACGGGATCTGCTGCTAACATCTTGGTACCTGATACAACAGCACTCCCTCATTGGCTTTATAGAGACCTGCTTCAATTGGTCAGACCTGTTTATCAGCAAAAGCAGGACCTACACAATATTGGGCATGCAGTTTTAATTTTATGACTAATCGGGGTGTGTGTTTGGGTGTGTGTGTGTGATAGATAAATCATGGGCTATGAAACTTGATTATAGTTCTTTTATTATTACATTATGATTTCCATAATAATTTCACTAGTGCCCAAAACTAATCCCTCTACTTCTTAATCTTGGAAGAAGCAATCTTGTTTGTCCACAATCAGGTATGGAGGCAAGTGAGCCATTTAGCCATGGCTGAGATTAGTCATTGTCGTGGTCAGTGGAGGTAGCTCTGTAGCTAGCAGAATTTATATCAGCTGCCAGGAGAAGACCAGCCTTTAATGATGCCGATTACAAACTGATAGATGAGCAGACAAGCCAGTTAAATTAGTCTATTAGACTTCTACCCATGTTAAATGATGTCTAGAAAACATTGTTCCAAGCGTACAGGCTTTGGGCTTTAGTTAACGTTCACATCAAGTATCAGAATAGGAGAAAAAAGTGATTTCAAAAACAATCTCCTGGGATTTTTACACAAACAATGAGTGAATGGCAGTTCTGGTGGCAGACATTCCTTATCAGATGAACGGTCAGAATAGAATGACCAGACTGCTTAGAGCTCAAATAAACATTCTCTTCAATAATGGTGAGCAGAGAACATCTCAGAATTCCCAGCAAGGTGAAGAATCAGTAACAACAGACTCAAAGAAACAAACCAGTTACAGATAATTTGCAGATAGAAAAAAACTCCTTTTTTTTTAGTGTTCAACTGCACAGTTTCAGTATAAGACCAAAGATGGAATGCTTTTTTTTTTTTGAGAGCTTATAACATCCTTGAAACATTAGACACAAAATTGTGTGTAGGTCACCAACCATTCTTGTTTTTTTTTTTCTTATCATAATGGATAACACATGTTTTTATTTTATATGGGTGTGCAACCTCACCTGTATCCCATGGAAACAGGACATAGTTACAAGCAAGTTTGTCTTCTAAGGAGAATTTTTAAATTGGCACTAAGCATGTAGTGGTGTGAATGAATATGAAAAATAGCATTCACTAGTGTGCATTTAGTATAAAAGTTGAAAAATTTTGCTAGAGCAAAAAGAAAATATTTGTTCCATAATTTGAGTTTAAAACGTTATTGACTTTTTATATACAACAATTTTATGAAAGCAACTTAATTATGTCACTCATTCTCTATACTAAATTATCCTGTATAGGGTCACAGGAGGCCTGGAGGTAACTTGGGCACTTGTTGGGGTGCACCCTGGATGGGGTGTCAATCAATCACAGGGCACAAAAGCACAGACTTGCACACACACACACACACACACACACACTATGGGCAATTTGGAAATACCTTTTAGCTTCCCTTCATGTCTTTGGACTATGGGAAGAAACCAGAGTATGCTTAGGAAACCCAACAAGCAGAGGGAGAACATTTCACACATACCCTGACCCTGAAAGTGTGAAGTCACAGTACTAACCTCTACCGTGCTCCCACCAAATTCTATTGTGATATTCTTTTTTCCATTCTTTATTACCATGGTCTAAACTTTCTATTGTACATTCCAAAATACCCAGTGTAAATAATCATTTTGACACACTACAGCACAACAAATAAATGGTATAAAATATGCTTATGCTATTGAAAAAGATAAGTAACAGTCCCATTTTCAGGTGTATAGCCCAGTGTACTGTATAATTACCTAAGGTTAATAAACATGCCTGCTGTGTTTGTAAATATGAACATTTGTACAGTATGTCTTTGCAAAGAAAAAAATATGAATTTATTTAAGGCTTATGTCAAAAGATATTTGATGCTGTTATAGAGGTTTACCTTAACCAGAGGTCAAAAGCTATTGTCAATCATTATCATTTATCAAATTATCACTATGAGTGGACTGACTAAATTATGATGGTGTTACTCATATCTTGCATGTAATTAGCTTGTTCTTTTTTTATATATTGTATGATATACATTTTTGTATTTGAATAACACTTTAGTTTGTTGGCTTAAAAATCATTCACATGGCTACTAGGGCTATATAGGCTTCCAAAATGAGAACCTGTAACTGCTATAGGGCATTGTACAGTATGTCTTTGCAAGGAAAAAAAACATGAATTCAAATGCAAGTTAATTAAAACTATCAGCTATGTTTAATTCTAAAACTCATCTAATGAAGAAATGAGCTTTAATGTTTTTAATTTTTATTATTTATTCAAAAAGAGCAAATGTGGCATTGCCTATGTGTTTGTTTATAAGGTTATGACTTGATTAAAGTATAAATTTTACAGTACTGCCGTCTGTGAAATATTGTACAACCTGCAGTGGCATAATCTAAAATTGAAATGCTCTTTTGGGAAAGCCACAAATATCCTGCTACCTGCTGTGATTCGTATTCCTTTATTTATGGTGAAAAGTTTGCTGATAATTGACAGATTTTGAAATCCACTGCTCCTTGCGTCTACCGTGCTGTCTCTCTGTGTGAGTTACTAAAATAAATTGAGTGCTTTGGATGAAGATGTGAAATGAACTGCCCAAATTATGCAGAAGAACATCGGTGGTTTTCTAAAATTCACAGTGGGCTGACATGTCACATCTCGCTGCCACCGCAGTGACTAATTCAACTAAACTAAGGTTAGCACAGATGCTACAGGCAGATGGGCAGAAGTGTTTGTTTACTAAAGTGCAATAGAAGTTTTCTTGAGCCCTCTAAGTCATGAACGTCAACACACTGGAGCAGTTCTGGTAATGAAAATATACCTTATGTAGCCAAGGCTGTAATAGAAGATAATACCTTGCATCAGCTATTGAATTGGGATTTTATGCTGGTTTTACAGAAGTCCAATGTCACATAAGACCATGCATATAATGTCTAATCATAAGAAACTTTGATAACACTTTATTTGAAGGTTACACACATAAAACATTTATATGGCATTTATGGGAACCGCTTAAGTATTTTATAGAGTTATGCTGAAGAATTTATTTAAGGCTTATGTCAAAAGATATTTGATGCTGTTATAGAGGTTTACCTTAACCAGAGGTCAAAAGCTATTGTCAATCATTATCATTTATCAAATTATCACTATGAGTGGACTGACTAAATTATGATGGTGTTACTCATATCTTGCATGTAATTAGCTTGTTCTTTTTTTATATATTGTATGATATACTTTGCTATTGTGAACATTTTGTATTTGAATAACACTTTAGTTTGTTTGCTTAAAAATCATTCACATGGCTACTAGGGCTATAAAGGCTTTCAAAATGAGAACCTGTAACTGCTATAAGGCATTTTCTTCTCCACTGACCATCTCTCTGCAGTCCACTACATTTGGCCTTGATTACTCTAGAATGTTAGCTAGCGCACATTAACCTGTGAGCACTAAACGTTCACTCATAGACAGAGCACAGACAGAGCCCGTAAAGATTTTTTTTGTTCCTTATTTGCTCTGTTCTGTTTTGTTTTTAGATGGTCAACTGATGCATCGGCCTACCGGGATTTGTCCACATCACTGGCTTGGAGTGTTAATCTAAATAAGGACAATATTTTTCATAGTTTGCAGACATATCAAATGAATTTCATCTTCAACTTTCTTATCTATTCTGGTATTTCATAATAAACAATTGAATTGAATCTCTGTTTTAACCATTTTCCTTAAAGTCAACGGGTAATGGAATTTTTCAGCTTTCACCCCCTACAAAAGCCATTCATCTGGAAGGTGTATAATCAGCTTTTCTCTTATGACAGTTCATCACCCATCAAGGCCAAGGCAGACTGGGATCCTGAATTGATCTAGGATTTAGTGAATAACTCGTAGGGCGATACGCTTAACAAAATTTATACAAGAACACCTTATACCTACCTCATTCTTATATAGTTAAGATATTATATAGGATTTGTTTTTTCCAAAGCTCAATTGTCTCAGATATATCTGGATAACCAATGAAACCAATGTATTTAAACCATGTTTCATTCCTGTCCATTGGCGCTGGGGTTCTAACAGAATCTTTTTGGTGTACACTGCCTGAAATGATTCCACTCATACAACTATTTGGGTTTAAAAAAAAAGACAACTGATACATCACCAAGCAATTGTTATATTTTAGCTTTTACTTCCCTACTGGCAAATTGTCACCTTATTCTACTCTGAAAGTATACAAAGGATCATTATATACTCAGGGGTTCAAGGATGCGATGTCCTTAAGTTACCCTAAAGTTAAAAAAGATTAAACAGCTACCCAGAGGAAACTCTGATATTCTATAATAAGTGTCAATCTTTGATTTCCTCTATGTGCTTTCTTTACCCCTTAATTGACATTATTGGTAACCCCAACCAATAATATGTGTTTATAGGCTTGGGAATATAGAGTGAAAAAAATCACCAGATAGGTAAAGATTGTCTATTAACATGTTTATATTCTAAATATGAATATCATTATGTGTTTTTCTTTCATGTATTGTGTTTTGATAAATCCAAAAAAATAAAAAATAAACATAAATTATAAAAAAATATTTAGGTTGCTCTGGAGAAGTGTGTCTACCAAATGTATGTGAAATAAAACAGTTGAGATGTTAAAGAAGTCACAACTTTCAGCTTTAATTAAAGGTGTTTGACAAAAAGGGTGGTATTAACCATCCAGAAATTACAACAAGTTTTATACACACACTATCATTTTGGGTGGTTCATAAATAATGGAGCAAATGGCTGACAAGCACTTACATGGCCAGATGTGGCCTGTTCCCATATTACATCATCAAGCAGATGAAAGTCATGGAGGTAGTTCAAAGTGTTACATTGTCATTTGGTAGCTGCTCACTCGAACGCTCAAGATGAGGTCTAAAGCGATGTGTATGCAAGTGAAGGAGTCCATTATTAGGCTGAAACAAACAACAGAAAGATAGCCAAAACATTGGGAAGATTTTGAAATAGAAGGAATTAACCAGGAAGCTCAGCAACAGCAAAAACAGCAAAAGACCTGGAAGAATTAAAATGGATGTTTGTAGAATTCTGTTCATGGTAAAAAAGAACCCTTTTACAACATTTAACATTTAAAGTCAAGAACACTCCCGAGGAGGTACAGTAGGCATGTTATTACCTACTATTACCTATTAGTGTACAGTCAAGAGACGGCTTTTTGATGCAACTACACATGCGTCACAACATGGTGGAAACCTCTGGTAACGTTTAAGAACAGAAAGCCAGATTAGACTTTGCCAGAAATATTTGCCAGTTATTTTAATAATACTCAAAATTTATTTGTACCAGAACGACAGGAAAGAATTATAGTTTATGATGCACAACACACCATATCATCTGTCAAACATGAAGGAGGCAGCATTATGCCATAAGCGTCTATGGCTGCCAATGGAACCAAGTCCCTGGTGTTTAATTAAGGATCTGACTGCTGATAAAAGAAACAGGATAAATTGTGAAGTATATAGGGCTATACTGTCTACTCAGAGCCAGCCAATGCTGAGTCAGACATTGCTTTATGTTGCAGATACATAAAAACAGAAAGCATAAAGTTAAGCTCCCCTAGGCAAATAAATGGTATATCCTTTACTGGCCAAGTCAAGCACCTGCTCTCAATCCAATAGAGCATGCTTTGAACTCACTAAAGACAAGACTGTAGGCAGAAAGACCACCAAACAAGCAGCAGCTAAAGGCAACTGCAGTAATTCCAAAACAACCTGTGATAATGTGGAAAAAAATAATGAGAAGATGGAGCTGATTGCCTTCTAGCCCAGACGGTGCAAATCAAACACCCAATGGATGTATGTTGTTTCCTTAAAACAGAATGAATGACTCTAGAATAAGTGTCCATTGGGAAAAAAACCTTTTTAAGATCTTCAAGTCATTCTAATTATCAGCAGGGGTTGAGAAATACAATGGTGGATGGCATAAACATGCATAACATGGATTACATTTTCATTAATCAGTTTTTTTTTCCAAAAATGCCTTTAAAGGACCTACGTACCAGAAAAATAAGATGCATACATAATTTGATATACAAATTACTTGATCTAAACAAAGAAGCTAGATAATGACAATCACAGCTTTTCTGTTCACTATGCTTGCTGATCAAAAGAGACAATGCATGACTATGGATTAATGGTTTCATAATGGAAACAAGAAGTTACTGATGAATGCTAAGAAATTGTCTTGCGCTCAGTGTTCAGTATAATCACTTTCAATAGTTGTACTGATTGACATCAAAATGAAATACTTGAGGGGATTCTATCTCAGGAGACATTTCATTCAGACAACACTGTCAGGAAAAGATTGACACATATAAACAAAAAATTACTATATTATAAACTGCCTTTCTCAGAATGTGCCTGAGGCAGTGTAGCTCTCAAACTGTAAAACTGTATCTCAGGATGCATTGATCTTTAGAAGAGTGTCAGTCTGTGTACCAAAAATCTGAAAAAAATATCTAAAAAAGAAAAAATGAGTTTCACTTGCACAATATACTGTTTCCAAGAGGATTTCAAATGTAAGACCACTTGAGTTTTATCAAAAGCTTATAAATATGTTTTTCCTGCTGTTAGTATTACAATGCATAGCAAATCCAGTGTGAACTCTGGTTGACATTCTTATCAGAATGCTTGTTCTGTGACAAGCATGAAGCCTTCTACGCATCACTGATAAAACAAGTATTGTACTGTATGTTTGTTTGTACAGTCTGTATTTTCGGTTCAAGTGACCTGGATCTGTATCCTGAATCGCATGCTTCATGGAAATTATATAAATTTTATGTTCATAAATATTTACACATTGTTTATGCAGTTTATACTTAAGTCTTAAGTCATATAAATGACAGTTGAATAAAAGATATAAACAAACACCAAATCAGGAATGCACCACCAAAATGCCTACTTATTCTCAATATTCTCCTAATCTGTATGTAGTAAATCATTTTGTAAGGGTGCACAGGGGTTTGATTGTTACCACATGCTTTGTAATCACCCGTTTTTTTGTAATCACCCATTGAGTCTTCTTCAGACAGTAGAGCCAATAATCACTCTGTAAATGATTCTGTTCTGTGAAGATGTGGCCTTTCCCTGATAGATTTCTTCTGAGACTTTCTGTGCTAGGTTTGGTTTCAACTATATGCTATTGATTGCAAACACAGACACTCTTCAATCAGTGTATGAGAGTGCTATCGTAGTTACACCAACATTGCAGTTTCATTGACCTTGCTTGTAACCCCCAAAACCACCCCAACCCACCAAAAAAAAAAGGTTTGAATCATTCACCAGCGACCAATAGAATGGCCACTTTAGGGTGTGTGGTCATGTGCAGTGACTGGTGCAAAATAAAGCTATCTTCAAAATAATTAGTCATATTATAAAACAAACATGAGGAATTGCAGACATCAATCATTCTTTAGGATGCTTATTCATTCTCTATAATCAAACATCATAAAAATGCATACACAATCATTCTCTACATTGATTAGAGTGGGGACATTAAATTAACATATTTTGCCTTAGGGAAGCATTTCTCAAACCATTTCAATCTAGAGCCATCATTGTTGATATTAAGTGTCAGTGTGGCCCCCACAGACTCCTGCTGTAAAAAGGAATAATGCTCTGTTTGGATGATGTTGGCAACAACTTGTTAAATTGCTGCATCCATCCATCCATCCATCCGTCTAGAAACCTCTGTAGTCTAACTAGAGATTGTGGAGGCCGATGGTGACCACCGTATTTATTCTTATTTTATGACCATGATGGAACCTCTGGTATATAGTGTATATATAGTATATATATAATGTGTAGAATGATTGATATATATATATATAT
>JAOVVB010000032.1:9011726-9023697 GCA_028570985.1 Heterobranchus longifilis
AAATAAATCACTAAACAAAAACAAAGAAATTTGCAAGTGACCCCAAACTTTTGAACGGTAGTGTGTATATATACTGTGTATATATACTGTTTTTTTTTTCTTCTTTTTTTGGAATGATTTCTAAAACTGCATTTTAGGTGTCTTTTCAGAAAACACATGCTTTATGGGCTTTCAGTGAGTGCTCTGCTTTTCTCCCACAGTCCAAAGACATGCAGAGTAGATTAACTGGTGCTTCCAAATTGTTTGTGGTGTGTCTATATGCCCCAAACCCAGTTAAATAGAGTGCAAGCCCAGTTAAATAGAGTGCAAATACCTCAATTTTAAAAATAAAATAAATTAATAAATGAATAAAAAGATGGCGGTCAAAGCTGAAAAGCCATTGACACCAACGGGAATAGTGCCAATGGAAATATGATAATAATAATAATAAGTTGTACTCAACTAGAACCACATGCGGAATAAAGTATGTTAACATTAGATGTATGCATTTTTCCTGTAAAATTAAAATTATTCTATTTTTAAACATACAGTAGACATAAATATATTTATATAAATTACAGTAAAGTTACTGTAGAATAAGATATTTTATAAGATATTTTGAACTGCTTGACTTTTGGAAATTTTTGAGGCATTCATGTGGACGACAGATTTCCTGCTGACCTTGAAGTTGTTCAATTAAACTGTGATTTCCTTTGAGAGTTGGTTATTTGGATTTTCCTGCTCTCCTCTGGCAAATTAATCACATAAACGTAAGATATATTCATGAACTGTCTTGTTTCTGCCTACTGATTTGTTTATTATTATTATTATTATTATTATTATCATTATTATTATTATTATTATTATTATTATTATATATTTTTGTATGACAAGGTCTCCCACTTGGTTTTGACACCACAGCACAATTCTTAATCTTAAATACAATAATGGTACAAAGACGTACAAAGACGTTAGAACCTCTTGTAAAAACGTAAATGCCCTTAGGTAACGTTTTTTTCTGTAGAGTTAGACAAGAACAATTGTAGATGAGCATAATCTTGGTGTATAATAGGACCAGACCATAAGGACCACAGTTGTTACCTTTGAGGGTGATCAAAACCGAAAAATTATGATTAGAGCTTAACATAATCCTTTGTTAAACTACTACACATTTTTTTCCCCTATTACAGAATATAGACATTTGATTTGCAACTATACTATGCAAATGTAATTTGCACATTGAGTTTGTTTCAAGTAGTCATCATTATGAGTTGCCCAGCTGTATCACATATATCACATGAGTGAAGAAATAAAAAGCCTGTTGTTAGCAAAAACAGAACAGATTGACTTTTGAAACCATTAAAAATGTTGAAGTTGGATGTTTGACAGGGAGCTTGTTTTATCTTCCGTGCCACAAAACAGTTAAAAAACTGTATGAGCTCTAGCTAAAAGTTAAAACACCCTGCAGCAGAGTATTAACACTGGTTTTGGTGTCCAATCTGGACTGCAACCAACTGCTAGAACTGAACCACTGCTGCAACAGTAATTCAAGAATGTCTCGATAAATTCCATTAACTTTTAAGTTACTGCTTCCTGCTCATGTCGTCTTTGGTTCATGTATTGAATTACAGTTGTGTCAGATAAAGCATCCTGGGTGGGCACAATGGCTATGGTTCCTGTCACTTCCTTGTTGGACATGGCAGAAGGGATGAGGTGGAGCTGGTTTATGGCTGTAGCACTCAATGTTCTCACAGGGCCAAACAGAAGGCAGGTCGACGAGCTGTAATAAGACCTGCCAAAGGTGGAGTTGGATAATGAGGCACTTCATGCCAGTCCTGTACAGAGAGCGGCAGGTGAGAAGCAATTAGAGTGAGATGGAGCTGACCATGGTCTGTATCTCACCACTGCAGCTATGCTTGATTTCTCTTTCTCTCAGATTTCCTGATCATTCTCTTTTCCTTTTTATTATCTTTTCCTTTCTTCCTTCCTATCATCCATATTGCTTTTTTCCATATGGATTTTTAATGATCCCTGCTCATAACCTTATTAGTTGTTTTCTTTTTTTATTTCACTCACATATAGAGACATATACAATGCCAACTACTTCACACATCCTGCTACCTTAACTAGGATCCTTGTTTCCATACTGTCCCTTCACTCTCAGCACCATGCTAATAAATTTTGTAGTTCACTTTTTCATGCCACAAAAGTTGCAGTCCTCAACAGACCTGTCTGCTTAGCTGTGGCTTGTCTATAAGCAAGGGAGCTGTTTTTTTTTTTTTGAGTTCTTCTTTACATGATGTCCAAACAGATGCCATGCAACAAGTTGCAGTGTCCTATAGTTACTTTGTTGTTTTTGCATCACTTCCTCCCTTACGTATACAAATAGATCACACAATATATATCACATAATAGAATATTCTATCACATAAGAGAATATTGTGCAAAATATAAAATCTATGTATAATAATAAAGTTGCCATGTCTACATTGAAGATATTTATGAATATTATAAAAAATAAAAACATATATAAAGGAATAATTATTCCTTATAATTCGGAAGCACATTAGATGAATAATAGAAGACATCAAGATGGTTTTTGGAATTTTTGTCTGTCTGTTTGTCTGTCGCTTTTGTGTACACATCATGTTAAAACTACTGAATAATTTTTAATAGGTTTTTCACAGGTGTATTTGGTCAAGCTTGAGGTAACATATAAGCTTTGTTTTATCACATAATAATAAATTATTATTAATAATAGTAATGAAAAATACTCTTGTGTCATAAAAAATCATCCTTGTAAAAATCATTAGATTATCTCAAAATTCAACAGATGGCACTGTACATTTTTTGTGTGTAATTAAAATCTACTTAATAAATGCGACCTCACACTTCATGGAAACACGTAAAAAATTTAGTTAATTCTAAAATTCAACAGAATGAATACATGAATATGCAATTAAATTCCATGGGAATTAAGTCACGGCTACAAAATCCAAATGTTTGTTTATCAGTCAAAAAGGTTAGCTGTATAGCCGCTTTACTCTTTTTGTAGTCTGTGTTTAAATGTACAGACTTTTTTGAGTAATAGACTGATAATTATGTTGGAAAGTGCAGTCTCAGGAATCTTTTTTTGGCCTCATTGCCTGATCAATAAAGTTCATATAGTTAGCATCAGGCTTTCTGAAAATCTGAGTGAGAGTTTGTCTGTACATCTTGTGTTTTAAAACAGAGCTTGTCAGTGGGCATTGATGGAAACACATCGCTTAGTCATGGGCCCAGCTGTTTCATTGCCCTCTGGATTCTTTTGTCCATTTCGAAGAAAACCCTGCTGAGATCCTCATAGCTCGAGTTCATATCATTTATTGTGACAAGAAGAACTTTCTTTTGTTTTCATTTGACTTTGTTTTTGTCATTAACTTTCCAAACAATGGACCTCATTTATCAATCTTTTAGCAAAGTTGCTTCTAAATGGCTCCTAAATGGTGCAACACAAAAGCATTCATCCTATCATTTAGAGATTGTGATTTTGCAGCCACAGCCATCTGTGGCTGAAAGACCAAGATAAATTAATTCACTGCATTGTCTGGGTGAGGGACAGCATTTCTCTCTCACCTATCAATCAGAGTGACACAGATCAATCACGGACATCTGTACGATTATGTACGTGGAAGAAGGCAGATAGGGCTTTTCTTTGAGTAAGTTCAGCTAAGCTGGGTTGTGGAATGAGCAAATGTTGGGGGGGGGGGGGGGGGAATCCACAGTAGCTACGGTAGCTTCTGAGGAAGTGTGTGCCAACTTCAATTAAATAGAATTAAATTACATTTCTTTTGTATAGCACTTTTAACAATTGTCATTGTCGCAAAGCAGCTTTACACAATCAAAAGAAATTATGGAAGTTTGTATGAAATGTGAATGTGAATATCTTCCCTGCTCACATGATAGGGGAGTTAGTACAGGCGAACTGGCAAACGACCATAGGTGTAGTGCTGTAGAATGATGCTCCTAGAATTCATTCATTAATTTATTAATTCATTCATTCATTCTTCTTCTATAACTCTTCTTTTGTGTATAGAATCACAGGAGGCCTCGCTCCAATCCCTGTAGACTTGGGGTACGATGCAGGGTACACCCTGGACAGCGTGCCTATTCCATTGCAGGGCACACACACAACAAGCAGCATCTTGGGAACGCCACATAACCTAATCCAGCCTTTGTACTCTGGGAGGAAACCGGAGTACCCGGAGGAAACCCACCAAGCACAGGGAGAGCATGCAAACTCCATGCACACAGACCTGAAATGTATATCAAACCCATGACCCTGGAGGTGCAAGGCCACCATGCTGCCACAAACATTCACATAATCCAGTCAAAATCCATGTACATTATGTTGAAGATCCAAAAACATAGAAGATCAGTAAAATCTTTGTCATTCAAGACAACTAATATAAATAAATATTTTAATTGAACTATTAAGAAAAACTATTGTCATATTAAAATTTAACATGTCATAAACATTTTATTTTAATTGTTGCTGGTAGCCTTTCAGCAGCAACGTGAATATAGCTAACATAAAAGGAAAAAAACAGGAAATGTAATCTTGTGCAAAGTATTTTGTAGCATAGCCTAGTAGATGAGCCTGACCTCCTGCAACAATGTAATTTTTCCTGAGAGAGCAGGTTTTGAATACAGTTTAATTTTGTCAGCAAACGACATGTTTATCCTTCACTTATATTGCTTAATGCAATGCTTATTACAACCAACTACATCTATGGTATCACATTTACAGTAAAATCTTTTGTGTTGATTTAGCTGGAACCTGATTATTTATTCATTTATTTATTTATTTATTTATGTATTTATTTATTTATTTATTTTATTATGCAGGGAATTTTTGGGGCACTGGATAAGCTAGGCCTATATGTTACTTCCATGTAGTATTCTTAAAATGTTAAACACATTCCTAAAGTCAGTCTAACTTTTGATTGTTTAGTCATTAGTTACCTAACGTAAGTTAACTTTTCACCAAAAATGGTCTTCATTCACAGTATTTAAACAATCAGCATTACATCTCTTTAACTGACCAAATTAAAAGATAATGGGTAATAAAAACTAAAAACATTTACAGAGATCAAATAAAACATTCAAATAAAAATTATCCTAAACTAAAAATCCTCCTCCTTCTCACTTGTTATCACAATTCTTTTAGTCTCATGGAGAGGTGATAAAATGACACGTCTGGGTGTTCATGGTCCGAGTAAGGGGTCAAAACACTAGGGAGTGTGTGATGGATGTGCAGGGAGCACTATCAGTTCATCGGTCACAGGTGCCAACAGCAGCAGATGTTCTAGGTCCCATTTCTGACACGTTTTAGAGTTTGCCATGCTCCCTTTGTCCGCTCCAAGTAACTGCACTATATTTAACATTGCTGGGTTAATTAATAGCCTTCTATTAATAACATCAAGATCAGTTCATGATACTCCCCTTCCATTTTTCTCCCTTTCACTCTTTCTCTACAAGCTCGCTCTAGCCCCTTAGCAATTTCCCATGCATTTTTGATGAGGCAAATGTCTCAGTCTCCCAAAGAACTTTACCAGAAGTACATTCTCACTCTCACTCACACTCTGCTACTGTCTTTTGCCCATCATCTTATCCCTTGTTCCCAGAGCTGAGAGAAAGCATTCTGCATCATGAGGAGAGCTAACAAACGTTGTGGGAAAACTGAGAATGTCTGTGGCTTGCCAGGAATTTGTGTGGAATTGTATTCATCATGGAACAAAGTGCAGAGAATGAAAGACAATTGAGCCAGAAACATGATCCGGGAGCACCAATTGAGATCCAGATTTAGATCCTCAACCACCACTGTGAGTCACAAGTTTATAAAGTATTTAAAATATATCCTGTGACTAAGTGCTTGTTGGCTGAGTTGTAAATGCATTGCCTTGCCATTTGACAGAGCAGCAAAAGCGAATACAATTACCCTGCTTTTTGATTTTATACAGCATTATTGCCAGTAGAAAGATAAATAAAAACTTCTTCTTCCTTAACTTTTCCATTTCATTGTGCTCTGCTGCCAACTCAGAGTACCTCAGACATTTTTGCTTCTGCACCACTAACTTTTCCTTCTCCCACGCAATGGTTTACACCCATGATCAGGACCCTCACTGAAGCAGTTGTCCACATCACAACATCTGGCCTGAGCATTGACATTCTGAGCACTGATGAACAGATAAGCTGTTGGTGGCTGGCTGATACCGCTGGGGTATTTAAGTAGTGCGGGTGTCATGGAAGTTTGTCATTTAAAGTTATTGTCTGTTAGATAAGAGTGTATTAAATTGTAGAGATTACATCATTATATAGAATGTTCTGCAAAAGTGTTCTTACCCATCAATTAGTGGTTGTCTACTGGCGAAATGTCCAGCCAGTAAGTTATTAAATCACATGCTACAGACGTAATTGCTTCGATTCAATTTATCAGAATAGGTGGTTGTTGATTTGTTGCATGTAGCATGTGATTGGGTGGATTAGGCTACCTGCATGTAATTGTAAGCAATTTAAACCAGTAAGTTGGAGTTACATTTCCAGTGGTTGATATTTTATGGACGTTTGTGTGGGCTTCTAATTTATAGCTTTTAATTATAGAGCCAGGATAAGTGGAAGTTCTCCCTGTTCAGATTTTACGAGTGGAATTTAAGAGTCATCTGTGATGTGGCAGTAAATAAGGTACATTTATTTGGATGGTATGTTGGTGTTACTGAGGAATGTGGGATTTTAATATTTTTTGGGATAAGTTCTGATGACTGTTGCTTTTTTGCTATGAGGTTTTTTGTCATTTTGAAGTTTATCTGGATGATTGTGGGGCCTCCGCGAATGACGAGCCAACCTATGAAGAGGTTTTCATCCAGCACACTGCTAAAGAGGCACTTCAATTTGTGTTAGGCTAGGTAATTTGACTGATTTATTGAACTGATCTTTAGAAAAGGGGGTGGTTCATGTTTTGAGTTTGTTACATTCTCCTTGTTAAATTTTGGCCTTTGTGTGTATGGCATGTGTAGTGGGTGTGCACACTCAGCTCCAGTTTTGTGATTAGCTTTATAGATATTCTCCAGTGCGAAAATTTATTCATGTACAGTACTTATGCATTGCTACATATGACAATTATTGAATAAAGGGATTGTCCATAAATAACAGTATTACTTATAACATTTTATTTAAGGTTCTTATTTCTCTATTCAATCAGTGTTTCCCAATTCGGGGTGGCATAGTCAGTAACCTTCTCCCCAGGTTAATTCTTTCTAGCTATAGAGTACCTACTACAAACCATGCATTTCCCATGACTGCCTGGGAGGAGTAGAGTTGTTGCTTTTTTCCTAGAGACCTCCTGAATATTCCCTCCAGGCTTGTTAAAAAGCATATTCACTTCCCAGCTAGCCGACATTTGGATTTAAATTAGCAAACATTTCAGAGCCTTTAATTTGATAAATGTTACAATAATTAATATTTTTTAGCTCGCAACAAAAAATTTAACCTAACTGATGTGACTGGAACTTAGGATTGGGATTAAACAGCTGTAAGTGTGTTAAGTGTGGCCATAAGAAAACCATTTCTTAGTGAGACTAATTAGCAAAAAGGCTAATCTGGGGTCATTTCATTAGGTCTCATCTAGGCTCAGCAAAGCTGATATTCTCAATACAAGAACAAGATTGCCAGGAAAGATCCTTCACCAGTGCTTCACCCAGTGGTAAATTGGAGCCTCCAGTGACTTGGCTGACTCCAATGAGGATTATTTCAAAGGCATTCACAAGAAGGATGGGAGAACTGAAACATGCCATGGCAATGCCCACTTCAAGTTGCTGGCATCCTGTTGTAAAGCTATCCAAGGCAAACACATCTGACAATGGCTAGACACAGGCTAGAACATAGAACAACTCCATGGCAAAATCAGCCAGCCTGGATTCATATATGTTTGCAACATGTTGATTTTTCCTCTTTGGAAGTGCTCAAAGATAAGGATCAGGAGTGTTCAATGCACTTCAGCAAGGCTCATATTGTATTAAGCAAGTCCCCTTGAGGAAGTTGGTCATTCATTTAGCAAACATGGTAGTGTTTTAAACTAGTGGCACTAGAGGCTATTTTATTATTTGGGAATAAATATGCTATTGAGTGATTCCATTCCAATGTTATTTTCATAATTTTCGAAAGCTGTTTTCATAAGTTTCGACAAGACCTCTTGAGGAATATTCTTATGCAGCATGTATGGAAGACACTTTGGGCTTGGTGCTTATGTGCCTGTTGCTTCTTTTTTTTTTTTGATGGTTTCTCAATTGGACACAACTTTGGGGTTGAAATGTGCAAAGGAACATATGGAGGAACTGAATGCGGCACATATCCAGGTGAGCCGATTAGTGTGTCTTTGGCTCTATCACCTAAAAGTGCTGCTCTAATTCACCCTTGTTGATGTTCATGTCATTTTAACTTTAGAAGAGAAAAAAAGAAATACAGTAGTGGTAAAGGATTACAGCCATTGCTGTGGGTGATTATTTTCCTACAACAGCAAAACATATAATGTTTTATTCTAAGCTAAATTGAATTAATTAATCAAATAGAGGAAACAGTGATCACATTGCTTTTATACTCTGTTTACTTCTGTACAGAAAATGAAACGCCTGAACAGAAGCATGCAGCGTAACCTGAGTGAGGGAAAAAAATGTTTCACACTGTGAAAATGAATGACTGTTACAGGATCCCTGATGTCACTTGTCATTGAAAAACTGTGCAAGCAAATTACTAAGTTATAAACAAGGCACCCCGTGCACTAGACTTTGATTGGATGTTGTCATTGCATGCAATTATAAAAGAGTGCATGAAACTTCATGAAAAATGCTCCATGAAAAATTTTATGTTCATGGTGAACATTACTTTATCTACACTACTGCACATGAAGTATTAAAAGTGAACTATACTCTTACAATACATTGTGTGTGATTTTCTATAGAAATCATAATTAAATTTAAGGATTTTTTTAACCTAAAATAATAAAAAAGTTATTTAAAATAATAAATAAGTTAACATGGCTATTTGCCTTATTCTGGATTATTTTTCTATAGTAGGTTTTAAGCAATTATGTATATAATTTAAATCTAATGACTCAGAGGTTCCAGTCAAAGCCCAGCTTCAGCATCTGAACCTCTGCAATTACCTCATAGAGCTTCTACTACCTTTCGTATACTTTTCTTTCAACAAGCTTCAGTAGGTCGAAAGCTGCAATTTGAATTGCCTGCTTGAGCTACCATGTGTCTGCTATTGCTTATAGGATATCCCAACCTTCTAAACACCTTGGCGCAACAGGCTTGTCAAGGCTTAATATGATGATACACCTTTAAAGGTTATTAGGGAGTTTAATTTAAAGCAGTTAGTGTTGCGTAATCATAATTGGCAAATTTGGTACAACTTTTTTTGTCATTTTTAGACATTCAGCTTTGTCTCCAGGTGTGCTTAAATAAAAACATAAATATGAGGAAAATCCTATTTGCTGTTTGTCTTTTCTCAATTTTTGGTTTTGGCCAGCATACAAATAAGCCAATTAGAATTCTCCCAAATGTGACCTCATATAAGAAGCTACCATTCCCCAACTTGTTGTTCATCTCCATCCCGCTTTGCTCAGCTCTGCTGGCAGGGTGGTGCTCAGCAGTAGCTCATTTATATAGACAATGAAACTGCGCATTCGGCAGAGTGAAACAGATGGAGTTTGTGGTATAAAAACATTCATTATCTGAAGGATATTTCAGCTGGAGCACTTACCGACACCCATTGCGGGCCCTCTGAAACCTGTATTAGCTTGTTAAATAGATAGTAAAATATGGGAGGAGAAGTTTGTAGTGTTTTTCAATAAAAATTTCCTTATGTTATCAGAAAGTGGCAGTGGAAGCAGATGCAAGTGTGCACTTGCAGATGCAACTGTCGAAACAAAAACAATGAACATGAACAAGGACAGTGAGTACAAGGCAAGAAACATGCAGACGATAAGCAAGACCATGGCACACAGGACAACAAATGACAGCAGCATCAACAACAATGACTTGAAAGTGATAAAGTACACCGAAAAAATAGAACTTGATTAATAGTAGTAACAAGGAATAATTAGACTCAGATAAGAGTGATTAGAAAATATGGGACCAGATCATGGGACATGCAGGAACTGATGGCTATTATAGCTCTGTGTCATTCAGTACTAGTTTACTCTGTCAGAGATTAAAAGTACCTTTTGTTGCTTTTCTCTTAGAGACCTTCTGCATGTTCCCTCCTGGCTTGATGAAAGCCTTGATGTACACTGCCCAACTAAAAAGAAATTTGATATTTGGATTTAAATAGGCAAACACTTAATTGGATAAATGCTGCAATGATTAATATTTTCCAGCTGGCAACAATAATTTTTACCTGTACTGCTGTGATGAGAACTCACAGGATTGGGATTAAACAGCTGTGTGGCCATAAAAACCCCTTGTTAGTGAGAATAATTAGGGAAGAAGGCTTGAAATTTCTGGGGAGCACTAAAGATTACTTGATGATTATATTATTACCTACAGTATTACCTGACACTTTGTCACACAAATATAAGTAACCAAGCCATAGCACAGACATAACTCATAGCTTCAGCTCTACTGATTATTCTCATATGCATTGAGTTGTGGTGGACTTTGTAACTTTATATAAAAAAGATGTAAAGTACTAAATGCATGAAGAAGGTGATGACATTAATTTTATGTAAGTTTGATTTGGTATCATCAGGTATCACCTTAGAGGGTGTACAAATATATGATTCCTCCTATTTATCTTATAAAATTATTGTTGGTTTCAGTTCTGTCCCAGTTCCTGTTATGTTGTTTGTCAGTCACAAATTAGGTCCACCTAAAGATTGTGATATCTCTTAGTTAATTTGTTCTATTTACTGCTGCTGTGGCCACTCTTCAGTGTGATGTGTTAATTTCTGACTTGGTTTCCAAGTTCTATTTTCTCATTTTGCCCCATACCTGTTTATTTGACCTGCATTTTACAGATGGCATTGATAACCTTGTCCGCCTGTGCTCTGTCCCTCAGACAAAAATGTTGTGTCTGCATTCAACAGCACAAACATAAAGTAGTCGAGTAACCTCCTGCTGCACAATCTTTTACT
This sequence comes from Heterobranchus longifilis, assembly GCA_028570985.1. Taxonomy (NCBI): domain Eukaryota; kingdom Metazoa; phylum Chordata; class Actinopteri; order Siluriformes; family Clariidae; genus Heterobranchus; species Heterobranchus longifilis. The sequence continues at coordinate 9,022,879 of JAOVVB010000032.1, forward strand.
TTAATGAAGAATAGTGCCAGACTCTTTAGCAAAGTCTGACTAGCTAGAGTCTCCCAGCTGAATCAGCCTGACTGTTTAATTACACAATTGTGCCTGCAATGATGCAGTCGTTGCAGTAACATCATAAATCAAATATGGAAGAAAAAAAAGTAACACTGGAAATGACTATTCGAGGGCTGCTCTGCTCTGGCAATTAAAGAAAAGTTTTAATCTGGCACAAACAGAAGGCTATAGCACTCCACACCACATAGTTTTAGCTAAGAGGAAGTTAGGAGGCCTAGTAATAGGAACATCAGGCCTCAGTTAAGGTGCATTATAGTAGATATCAGTGGCACATCCATCTGAAGGATGTTTGTCTGATTTACCCATGGCAGCTGCACACACTGACAGATGGCCCCAGTGGGGCCTTGTACTTAAGAGCTGCTAAATTGTTTGTTTCAGGAAAAAATAAGCTTGACCAGATTAGATGGATCCCACACACAAAAAAAACCCTCTCTACCTCTAATTGCTTTATAAAGGAATGTGTACAAACTCAACTGCTTTTGGGGTCCTTTGAGAAAGCTTACAGCAAAATGTTCTCTCCATCAACCGCCTAGCAATTTTCCCTGGACAAATCGCTTTAAGGGCTAAACAAGGTGAAGAAATAAAGACAGCATGTATTACTGTGATATAACTGTGGTTGGGAATGTTTCTGTCTTTTCTGTTTAGACCAATTCTATTTACTTCTTTTGCCTAACACAACTGGATCATATATTTATCCTATTATATTTCATTTACATTTAGTATATTTTATACTATAATCACATTGTTTTATTTATA
>JAOVVB010000032.1:9023797-9034414 GCA_028570985.1 Heterobranchus longifilis
TGTGTGACAAACATGCAAAAGAATAAGAAATCAGGAAGGGGGCAAATAGTTTTTCACACCACTGTATATATATAATATTTAAAAAATCATAAATACACTCAAAGCATCAATTTGATTTTAAGTTGCTCAACCCCAGGTGTGTGCTTTTACACTGTGGTAAAGATTGAGTCCAGGTGTCTCAGACTAATCATTGAGTGAAATAGAAGGCGGAGTGTGTGCTGGCAAAGGAAATGGAGGTCAACACTGAATTTGACATTGATATGCCCTTTTAATTTAATTAATCTAATTCAGATTCACTAATAATCATTTTCTGACTGTTGACTGGCTAAAGGGGTAGTGATGGCACAAGTAGTTGAGGATCTGGGTTGCTAAGGGTTTGAGACCTACCCCTGACAGTTCACGCCTTTTAGGCCCTACACCCATACAAAATTATACCACACTACCAGGTTCCAAAGCCTGGGTAAGAAAGGAGCTGGATTGGGTGTCGGGACATAAAAATTGGCAATTGTAAATGGCAATAATTGTATTGAAATTTTTGCAAGTACTCCAAAATCCATCCATCATCTACTGTATAAAGGTTATCCTATAATAGGGTTGCAAGAGGGCCTATCCTAGGGATCTTGGGGCATGAGGCAGGGTACACCCTGGAGTCAGTGCCAAGCCTAATAATACACAATGGACAATAGAGAAACATAAATGTGCAAAGACTGGAGGTGGATTTGAACCCCCAATATGGAGGGGCAAGGAAAAAGTGCTAACCGCTCCATGCTACATGTACTCCAAAATGTATAAAGTTTTTGCAGTTGATGTCATTGCTTGGCCTTGATACATTTCATACACTCTGTTTTCTGCACCAACACCATTATATTCATCACTAGAGTTGATCTTGGTGTTTATAAAATCTTAAATCCCAGAAAGTGTTGTGCAAATTGATGTTCCCCGGCAGAAGGCCAAAAAAAAAATGAACATCTCAATACCTCAGTAAGATGTAGAACAAAAATTACAAACTGCTAAACCTTGACATCTAGTAGGTTCATAGATACTTCTCACATGCCAATGCAATTACAGCACAATCATCCGTATCGGGAGTCTTTCTCCTGATAAACAAGTCGAACGGCATTTGGCAGGGAGTGTGGGTGAAAATTTAATTGAAGGGCGCCGTAAAACAATGATGCGGAAGGCTGAGTATTAACCGAGACCACAGGCTTCATAATCACTGTTATCATCTTGCAATAACACAGCTATTCGCTTATCAGTAATGCTTGATAAAGTTCTCAATCAATATGCAGATGAGTGATGGTTTGAATTGCACCACTTCATTTCTAGCCTACCGTTATGGCTTTCGAAGACAAGATCAGAAGTGCTAGAAATTTTGTTTTAGTAACTAAGATCTTCTCATCCAAGCATTTATATTGCACCCTATATTATGTGAGTTGCTGTCATTTCTCCTTTCAAAAGTCAATAGAAGTGCTTCATAGCAGCTGCAACCAGATTTCACCGGTCTTTAATTGCTTAAATTTTGAATATGATTTCAGTATTTTAAAAGGCTTGCCACTGGCAGCATTGAATCCATAGAAAACTTGGGAAAGTCTCGGATGAAAATAATTTTTGTAAGTTATTAAACTTACTCAAGTTAGCAAAGGACTAGGCTCGAACCATGTGCAGATTTTGGTTAAATCACAATACCAAAGTGTAATTGTTATACAGGAAGATAAAATAAGACACAGTAATGGAGTCAAATATCAAACCATAGAAAAAAAAGTCAAGGTTGAGCAAACTGGAACATAGAGACTATAACTTACACAACTAAAGAGAAATGCAAGATTTGTATTTACATGTGTAACTAATGCACAACATCTGCTTAATACTGATTTAGCTACATTGGAATATATGGTTCAATTAAAACATAAAGTTATACATGCCTTGCTAAGGATGTAACGAAAAAGAAAACAGACTTATTTTTTTAAAAGTGTGAGCTGGGTTTAACTGCTGTCTCAAACCGTGTACAGGAATGTCATACTGCCAGACAGTGCCAAAAGAGTTTACACATATTTTTTTTTTCTGAAGAAATGACTTTAATAAGGACTTTTTGTACTGTGAGCTCATTAATAATGATATGATGCCTTTCTATTACCTCTTGAACCCCTGACTTTGGTCCATTAAATTTAGCCCAAAGTCACATAACCTGCCCAGACCTGTAAAAATTGTTAAACTGTTTAAAGAGAATCATTAAGGACATTATAATGTGCCATATTACAGTACATGTTCATACCTTGTAGTTCTATATTATTAAAATATCCTACAATGTGCCTTTTTTGGCTGCAGTTGACATCAGTATGCTTGTCAGTATCAGTATACCTTTTTTATTATTATAATTTTATAGGCGCACTATAAACAAGTAGGCTAGTCTGTTACAACATTATATATCCTATCCCGACATTTGCTTTATGATTGGTGTCCCTGTAGGGCAACAGTGTGCAGGGGGGATTACCTGGGGACAGCAGAAATAATAATACCGCTTTATGTCTGTGCAGGACAACTCAGGCAGAAGTTACAAAAAGCTCCCTCCAGTACTTCTTTAGTGGTATCATTGTGTCAGAAGACAGTTATCTCACAAATCAGCCACCAGCACCACCAAATTTGTCAGTGGTGGAAAATAATTGCATTCAGTTATGTACATTATAACAACCAACAGATGCTACAGATTTTTGTTTCTCCCACAACATGACATTTCCGTACTGCAAAATCTGACTCATATAAGCTCTAGTTGTTTCCAGACATGAGAATTGAAACTCCTGATGTCGCTTCATACTCTACATTTCTCTATAAAGCATGCAGAATAGTGGCTATCTGAAATATAACCTTCTCAATTTCTCTCACTGGACTTCACTCAACTGGTTTTCTCTTGCAAGAGGATACATTTGAAACTCCTGCTCTTGCATTCTAATTACAACCTTCACCATAATTAAGTTTTTCAACTTGACAGCTTGGCAGGCTTGTGAGGTGCAATCAATGCATTTGGTTTGTGTTTGTATGTTCATCCAAATATGATTGATTGATTGATTGATTGATTGATGGATTGATGGATGGATGGATGGATTGATTTATCTGAGGCACTGTGGCATAGAGGTTAGCACTGTGGCCATGCACCTCAAGCGTTTGAGTCCAGCCTCCAGTGTGTGTGCATGGAATATGCATGTCCTCCCAGTGTTTGGCGGGTTTCTTCTCTGTACAGTACGGCACAAGAGCAGTTTCTTCCCTCAGGTAAATCTATGTCATTAACAGTTAAATGTTCTCCCCATTATGCAATAAAAATATGTGCAATATTAATATGTGCAATACTGTGCAATACCATTAATATTTATTTAATAATACCCCCACATCTTATTCCATTTCTTGTTGATTGTATTCTTTTTTTCTTTATTTGTTTGTTTTGACATGCAGAGTGGGCTAATTGGTGTTCCCAAATTGCTCATATGTGTGAATCAGTGCGTGCATGTGTACCCTGAGATAGACTGGCCTCCTGTCCAGGGTGTACCCCGCCTAATGCCCGTAGTCTCGTGGGATAGGCTCCATGCCTCTGGTGACCCTGTACAGGATAAGTGGTATAGAAAATGAATTCTAAAACTTTTCAGATTAATAAACCTTTATAGATTTACAGTATTTGCGTATAAATGTCAATGCTTAAATTTTACCCTTTGCACGTTTTCTCAATCAGTCATCTAGATAAGCACATCTGCTGATTTAATAAATGTAAATGTAACTATTCAAACCATGAGATAGCAATTTAAATAAGTTCTCACTAATTTCCAGTAAACCACTTTTATTAATTCGAAGTGCTATAGATTGTGCATGAAATCAAGAGATTTATTGTGATTGGACTTAATCGTTTTTGTTCTTAACATTGATCTCTCCTGTATTATCCTGGATGTAAGAAAATCCCTGCTTTATAGAAATAGTGTTAATATAATGAGCTGATTTTCTGTAAAATTGAGAAGCGTTTAAGTAACTTGAGAGAACAAAAACCTATTCTTCAAACTTTGTAGCAATAAAAATAAAGCTAAAATAAAGCTGGAATTTCATCCCAGTTTAGCAGGACAAATATCCACAGTACATGCTTATTACTGCATTTATGAATTTTAAAAATTAACATTTTAAATAATTGCTTTAAATATATTTTAGAAACATACTCTACATATATAAAATATTAATGATTAAAGCATATTGATTCTGCAAAACAGCAGCGGTCAGAGAGAAATTCAACTGTAGGTTTCTACAAGTGATAAAATGTATTATTCATCTATTACTTCCTTCTAGAAACTTATTTTAGCAGAATAGCAGAAGTTAGCATATCAGCTGACTCATTGAAATGCACATTTAAATGCAATGTTTGTATAACATGAACTGAAAAATTTACACATCTAAAGAACTGTTCCTGAAATTACTTTTTTCTCCTTTATACCAGAGAACTGCTAAAGCTTTGCATTGCTGACTGGCTGGAGTGAAGTGAATGCACCATCTCACTGCCATATAAACTTAGTAAGCTTCATTAATACCTGCTCAATCTGAATTGACCAATCTCATCCAAGAGAGGTGCAATTGGGTGAACAAACTCTGAAATTGGGGTAAAAGACAATAGGATAGTGGAGGCACTGATTCAACAAGATAGTGGTTCAGTAATTAAAGAACTCACTTCCTAATTTGGTTCATGGACAGAGCAAAGACAGAGGCCTTGAGTCAGTAAGTATTGTCACATGAATGACCAAAGCTATGACTTATTCCTTCCGATGCTGTCATTGTAATAAATTATGTATCAATACAATTAACAGTCTTGGGTAATCAGTTCAACCCCATTGTGGCCATACAGACCTGCAACTGAAGGGTTCTCCTGACACACTACTCGATCTTCGATGAATGGGTTGCTGTGGCACAGATTTGTGGTTTATTGCAGGAAGCACATAAATAAATCAAAATATTAATTTTGCACACTCAGACCAGTTATACACTATGGAAGCAGCAATCAGCCTACACCACTTTGTACAGTAAAAGGAAACCAAAGTACCCAGAGGAATCCAACCAAGCCAGGGGAAACGATGCATACTCCTGAACAAGAATTATTTGCCTGCCCTTATTTCTAGTGATTGCACCTGCAATTCATATCCTCAGTAGAATACGTTGGTGCCTACTATTTTACTATCGTACTATTTTACAATTGTTGGTATATTTATTGATTATCCGCATAGGGTCATGGTTGCTAGGTGACTTTGCTACGGGTACTTTTCCAGCAAATAAGCAATTGTAAAAGGTCTAATAGTTTCAAGGAAATTGCATCAGCAGGCATATTTTAACAAAAACCATCAGCCCACCAAGTAAAAATCTTTTCTAATATGGGCCCATTTCTCACATTTCATATTAAAAACCTTAATGATTTTTCAGTGGTATTTGCTGAGATTTTTGTGAATTATTATTGCATAATTAAGATTTAAAAATAGGATTTTTTTTTTTTTAGATTTGTCCTGTTTTGATCATTCCATGTACTATTTTACAAGTAAAACCCTTCGCTCATACACAATTAGTCAATTTGATTGGAACCAAGGATCCATTTTTATATCCGTATTTGTTTGAATATGTGTATATTTCAAAAGTGATTGGTATTTACAGAGATGATTGTAAGTTAATATTGCACATATGTTCAAGTTTTGATGCATGATAAAAGAGAAAGAAGCTGAAAGTAGAATGTGAACAACATAGCAGATGTTTTTTTTTGTGCTGATTTTTTTGTACTTGTGCCAGATGAGTACTCTCTTATACTCTGTTGAATAATTAAGCTTCAGAGGGAAAAAGAGCCAGGGAATTTTTCTTGTGGCATATGTGATATGTTTGTCAGCCAGAGTTAGATTGTGAGAATCTGATTAGTCATTTCCTGTTAAAAAAAAAAAAAAAAAAGTTGCTGAAGAGTAAATTTCTCAGAATTACTTGATAATTATAATAATTTTATGACTTTTTAAAATGGAAACCACAGATATTTGGATGAAAGTGCAATGTTTATTTATTAGGAATGGTTTTAATTGACTGAAAATAAAAGCACACAATAGGTATGGATCCAGACATACAGACTGACAGAACTAGACTAATCCAAAGAGAAGTAAATTAAATGAAACCTGAACAAAAATATTTGAATAATCAATACACTGAGTACTAATTTTTCAGTGTCAAAGGTCACAAAGGTTAGACATATTTCTTTTTCTAAGGGCATCGGTAGTGCCAAGATAACCTCAATCAAAGGTTAGGTCACTTGCTTTGAAGAACCATCCAGACAATATTTATTGGTCAATCCCCAAACAGCATATATTAGAATTTCTATTTACTAGTTTCCCATAAACCACCAGTCACTCTGCCTTTGATCCCAACACTAACAGTGCAGACATACACTCAGCACTGATTTAGCACAAATGAGCCAATATGTCATCCTTGGATTAAAATAGGGGTAGTACATTGATTTATTATTTTATAAAAAAGAAAATTCCATCCTACTCATCCTGTGGAAGGTTTGGGGGAAAGGGCTTGGGGAGTATCTCAGGACCCCAGGATGGGGTGCCAACCCACTGCAGGGCACACACGCACACATGCAACAATTTTGGAAGCAATCAGCCTACATCACATATGTTTTTACTTTAACCCCTGGAGAAACTTTAAAATTACCCACAAAAAATGAAAGAAAGATGTCAATTAAAACTCTGCAGGTGTGAAGTGCTGTAACAATGCTAACCACTGAACCAAGATGGGGCCCATACATACATACTTGATCATAATTTATATAGCCACCCATCCAACCATTTAGGAACCTATGTAGTCCAACTCGTGGAGGCCAATAGTGACCATTGTATTTATTCCCACTGTGGTAGCACCTCCGGTCAACATTCACACACTGGCAATTCGGGGATGCTAATTAGTTTTGTCTGGATGTCTTTGGACTGTGGGAGGAAACCAGAGTACCCAGAGGAAACCCACCAAGCATGGTGAGAACATACAAACTCCACTTCATGACTAAAAGCACTGACACCACAGATTTTTTTTTTCCATAAACATATTTGAATACATTTTTAGGCTTAGGCAGTGTGGAGTGTTCAAGTTCTTCATGCACACAGACACAAGGCGGGAAGCGAAACCAGATCCTGGAGGTGCAAGGACAGTGCTAACCACTAATCCAATGTGCTGTCAATTTGTATAGCAGATATTTATACATGTAATAGCTTGATCAACTTGCTTTTAAATTATAACACAAGATGTTTCAATATCTCAGCATTATTTAATGCCTTGGAATAGATCTTAATGCGTATGAATAATATTTATACTTTTAAACTATTTTTTTAGAATTTAGCTTGAAGGTTCATGGCCATGATAACAGTGTCACTGAAGAGACATGCTCGGAATTGCACCAACTGATCAAAACAGTTGAAAGTGTAGATCACTTGTGGTATGATAAATTAATAAATCATTAACATTATATAATGACAACACATATTAGATGGATAAATAATTACGTTAGTGAAAGATTCTCATAAGGACAGCAAGGTGTGTGGGATGAAGTATTGATGTGAAGTATATGCATTAGTAGTGATTATGGCTTTCTCTCATTTTTCTCATTCAATCACTTATTCATTTATTCATCTTCTGTAACGGCCTCTCTCTCTCTTCAAGGGTGCAGTTGACGTTGAGCCTATCTATTGCATTAGATATATTTGATTAAGACTTTTGACACAACTTTAACTTTCTAAAAGAAACAGGAAAGATGTACAATAGAAATGAGAACATTTTAGAGAAATGCCAAAAACCCTTTAATTAAACTAATGGACAGTATTGACTCAGGAGGTTCATTTCTGTGAAGAGAAAAAAAAAAGAAAACACAATATGGGCTCAGTAAATTTCAAAAACCTCTTCACACCACTTCTGCCTTTTGACTGCTCTCCTGATCTCTCCCAATCAGTTTCAACCGTTTTCCAGAAAGTGTTCCTCAACCATGAAGACCTTTTAAAACTTTTAGAAGACATAATCACAGATGTTGATTGTCTCTCTTGTTTGATTGCCACACACTCTTTTTGATTGTCACGCACTCTCCAGTTCACTCAGACAGATCTGAAGTTGCAATTTCAGCCTGGATTTAATGAAGCTTTCTGAATTTTGTTTTGCCTTACCCTTGCAAAAAAAAAATAATAATAATAAAACAAGTCTACTTTTTCCAGAAGTTTCACTCTATTTGAACAGGAGTCACATTAGTTTACTTGTGCTGATGGTACCAAGTAAAGTTTCAAAGAAAGTGTTTATTGATCATTAGGAAATATCTTCATTTGCTTCAGGTCAGAATGGACCAGCCTGCAAAGGAGTCAATACACTACTGACGTTTCATAACTGGATCAAGAGACAAAAAAAATATTAATATGTCTGCTAAAGAAAGAAAATCTTATTTTTTTAGTGGTAAAATATTAAACAGGGTAATAGGCTTTGAGATTTATTCTATGCACAAAAAGCCCATAACATTGAAGTGTGAGTTCTTGATTGCTTCCCTAATCCCCATCTTTCAAATTTCTAAAAGTGATTCAAAAACAGATAAAAAAACATGAATTAAGACACCTAAGATGAGGCATTTAGTCATCTCATTCATTTATCTTCTATACAGCTTTATCCTGTATACAAGGTTGTGTGTGAGTGTGAGTGTGTGGGGGTGCTTAAACACTGGATGGAGTGCCAATCATCCCCGGGCACACATGCATACTCACACACTCATTCACACACTACGGGCAATTTGATCACACCAAATAGGGTCAATCTGCATGTCTGTGGGATGTGGGAGGAAACAAGACAAAAATTTTGGACTATGGTATGGGTGTCACATTAATGCAATTACAATTTCATGTTATTTGTAAATAAGTTTTTATAACTATAACAGTGTGTGGATTTATTTTTTTTTTTGCTTAAAATTCTAATATACTGTCTGGCCAGTCTAACAAGTTATTTAATTGGACTGACTTTAGCTTTGATACATATATGGGTTGTATATATATATATACACAGTATTACAATACACAAAATTTCAATATACACTATATTTTTTATATACAACCTTATGCAATGTCACAATATTTTGTAATGCAGAGTTGCATTAATTTTTGCATAAATTTTACTCCAAAAAAAGTCTTCTCAAACACATCCTACAGACTTTTAATGGGGTCAAGGCCAGAACTCAGTGATGACCAATTCATCTGTAAAAAAATGATTCCTTCTGCTCCCAGAATATGGAAAATGACTGTGCCATCAAGGCATAAAAATGTATATGTGATAACTCGGTCATTCAGTACATTAAGTGAGGCACCTGACTTCATTTTATGGTCAAATAACATTGATGAGCCAAGACCTGAGCAACTGAAGCAGCCCCAGATCATAACACTGCCTCTAGAAGCTTGTACATTGAGCACCATGCATGATGGGTGCATCACTTTGTGCACTTCCTTTCTTACTCTGATTCAGCCATCACTCTGGTATAGGGTCAATCTGGACTCATCAGACCAAATGACCTTTTTATATTGATTCAAAGTCCAATCTTTGCACTCTGTAGCAAATCATTGCCTTAGTTTCTGTTTATCCTCACTTACAAGTGATTTTCTTATGGCCAAATGCTGTTTAGTCCCAATCCAGTTCTCAACACATTGTGTGTGTGTGTGTGTGTGTGTGTGTGTGTGTGTGTGTGGGTGTGGGTGTGTGTGTGTGTGTTTGTGTTTGTGTGTGTGAGCGAGATCAGAACTATAGAGAAGATGCTTTAACACCTCAAAACAAAGTTTTTGCAGAGTGTCGACAGTGTTAGCAGAAGTTTGTGGACGAGCATTGTCATGCAAGGTACAACGTTCTTAGATATCAGTCCTCTCTGCATTTAATCCAAAGTTTAGGCTTCAGGTATTCAATAAGCATCTCGCTGTAACGAGCACTGTTGATTGTTGGATCTTTTTTCCTGATAATGTTCCAGTACTGTCCCTTGAGAATCCCAGAAAACTGTAAGCATAAATTTTCCAGCTGATTGTTGACTTTTGAACTTTTTTATTGGTCGGCGATTGAGAATGTTTCTATTCAATACTCTGTTGTTTACTCACAGGATCGTAGTGATCACCCCATGTCTCATCACCAGTAATAATTCTCTTTAAAAAACTTCCCTAGAGTATTGGTCTAAATTTTGTTAGCAGATATCCAAACACTTTCTACTGTATTTAGAAGTGGGGCACCTATTTTAAAGTTAAGTTTAAGTTCAGCTTTTATTTGTCACATATGCATTACTGCACAGTGAAATTATTTATTCTTTACATATCCCTGCTACAAGTCGTGATCTTGGGGTATCTTTTTTTTATTTTATTTATTTATTTATTTATTTATTTATTTTTTTTACAGTATTTTTATTGAGTTTTACACATAATTCCATACACAACAAGAGACGATAACGGTAATAGGAATTAAACTAAAGTATGAAGAATGTCGTCCATTTTCTGTAAATGTTTGGAAATAGAATTACTTTCCCATTTTTATATACAGACATACAAACAACCAGTTACATACACACGTAAAAGAATCATT
>JAOVVB010000032.1:9051749-9069703 GCA_028570985.1 Heterobranchus longifilis
CACCCATGAATTTGTTGACGTTTTTTTTTTTTTTTTTTTCTTGGAGCACTTTTGGTATGTCCCGACTACTGGAGACCAGGAACATCCCACAAGAGTTGCAGTTTTGAAGTTGCTATGATTCAGTGATCTAGCCATCCCAATTTGGCCCTTTGACAAATTCTCACTCAAATCCTTACGCTTTCAACACAACAACTTCAGGGACAAAATGGTGTATAATATATCCCTCTTCCAGGTGCAACCGTAATGAGATATTGTAATTGTAGGTATTGCGACAAGGGACAGATTATAATGGGTGATGTAATGGATTAGAGCAACTTTAAAACTGCAGTCTTATGGGATGTTTTTGGTCTGCAGGGGTCAGGACTTACCAAAAGTCATCCAAAGAAGGATAACCAGTAAACGAACAGCACAGTCATGGGGGGCCAGACTCATTGATGCATATAAATAAATGTGTTCATGTAATGATGACCTCAAAGTGAATGTAATTATTATTTTTGAGCCTTTTGGAAGGTTTTCCAGAGGTTTTAAAAGGGCAGTAAACTAACAGCAAACAATTGTATGCGTGTATTTTGGTGAAACAAACTAAACTGGCAAATTGGAACACTAAACACCACTGATTTGGAGAATAACATATAATGTATTTTCTTCATTATAACCATTGTCACTCTATTGACTCCATTGTAAGTATTGGCAAGAACATGACAAACCTGTAGAGAAGAAGGGTTTATGGAAACACCTGGAAAGAGGTAGACCCGGTGAATATTGAAGCCTACATGGGTGTATTGATTTTGTGTTGTGTCTACAGATCCCAGAACAAACCTGCATCCAGCTTATGGGATGGTGACACTGGTCAGGCAATATTAGGTGATAATATATGTATTATTGTGGATTGATAATAAAATAAACTGATCCGGTCAAAAGTGACCAGGAATATTAGGAGTGTGAGCCAAGAACGAACACAACATGAGGGCTATGCTTGAAATGGTAGTCATGTTGATGGGCTGTGGTGCATTGTGGGAAGTCGAGTTTAAAGAAGATTCCAAAGAAGTCATGACACTGGCTACATTAACCAATTTTTATCCCATCATGAGTAAAAATTAAATCCACAATGACGCACATGAATCATGTCTTACTATACATGCAATACCATGCTTGCAAAATTTATCATAAAAATATATTTCCAGTGTTTTACTTGAACATCTGAGCCTGAATATTTGTGAACATTTACAGTAGGTGGGATAGGGATGGTTATTTGCCATTCTACAACATGACATGAAAGGAAACAAAATGAGGTACTTAAACTGGGGTTCAGATAAAAGCAACAATAAAAGCAAAATGAATCACACAATAACACATTGAAAATAAAAATAAAATAAAAAGTAGTGTGAGAATGGATAATAGTACTATTAGCCATTTTTTTTATTGTGAGCAGCAAATGCATGAAGTAGCAATGGGATGTTCAGTAAAAACTCAATAATGTCAAGTCATAAAGTGCAAAATGATCAGTCTTAAATTGCAGTATTGCCCTGGTATGCGGTAATAGCGATGATAACAGCAGTTACTGTATTTAGGAAGATGCAGAATTTGTTAGACTCAAAGCATCAGAGAAAATGTTGTTTCTCAGCCTAGAGGTTTTGGCCCTGCTTATTCAAATTGCACTGTCGCATTGCATTGTTGGTAGAGTAACTCTTCCTCTATACAATTGTACTACTCAACATAGTCTTCATTACAAGTTATACATTTGTGCCATCACTAAACCCAATCCCTAAATCCTCTTTTTAAAAAATCGGTTGTGAGACCATCAACTGAACACTGGCATGAAAGGCAGTATCTACTATATATATTTACTATAGAGGAAGAGCTGCTGTACTAAAATGTTCAATTTGAAGGGCGTAGGCAGATATGGGTAGTGTAGCCAAAAATTGTACTCAAGTAAGTGTAGCTGTAATATTACTCAAATAGAAGTAAAAAGTAGTCATCCAAAATATTACTCAAGTAAGAGTAAAAAAGTATTTAGTGAAAATACAAGTACAATACAAGTACTAAGTGGTTTCAATTGTAAATTGTAACTTCAAGTAGAAGTGTTTCAATTGTAATGTCCGATTTTGTGTGGTGTCTACAGATCCCGGAACACATCTGCATCCAGCCTATGGGATGCGGTCAGGCAATGTGTCACGCTACAATGTCTTCCATATCCTGTCACGTGTGATTCGCTTTAATGGCCACCACACAAGAGCAGCCCAAAGTCAGCGAGACAAGCTGGGCAGTTTGGCAGAAGTGGGCGGAGCGCCTGCCAATCATTTACAAACCAGGCCCTGACATCAATGTTGATGCGTCTCTCGTCAGTTTTAGGGGACAGTGCCTATTTAACAGTATACAGTATGCAAGGCAAACCATCCAAGTATAGTATAAAGATAAAGGCAGCATGTGATGTGAAGACATGTTATGCCTGGAACATGCAAATATACACAGGCAAACTGGCTGATGGTGAGAAAAATAGGGGAATGGGGTGGGGGGGAGGGGGATGATCCTAGAAATGACAGCAGGGATACTTTAAAATTGTAGATATGTTCATACAGCGTATGGGTCACGCATTATATATCACACATAATATAGTTTATTTTTATTGTGAACATTTGGGCTTTTTTTCAATAAATAAATAATACTGTTCTGTTTTTTTTGTTTGTTTTTTGTTTTGTTTTTTACAACAAATTGATGCTATTTTCTGACATTTAAAAATAATAAAATAAATGAAATAAATAAAATAAAATAAATTAATAAAACTACATATTTTTACAAAATAGCAAGTTAAGGAACAAGAAACACAAATGTCCAAATCTCACTTTTTTCACAACATAAAGCTTTTGAAACAAATACCTTCTGTAGGTAACATACAGTACTGTATGTATGTTTGAACAGTGTAAACTATTTCCAGTGTAATATATACTGTATATTCAGTTGCCCTCCAAATAGCTCAGCAGATAGAAAATAACATTAGAACGTGTGTACAAGAGGTCTCAATTTACCATAAACTGTGTCCAGCAGAACAAATATAAGAAACGTATATTTTTTAGCCTTTAGCTCATCTGCTAATTATACATGTTAACATTGCAACATTAAATAAAACAGATAAACTAACCGCGTCATGTGGTAGACCCACCAGCTGCATTTCTCTGGCAAAAATAAAGAACACAGTATCTAACGTGTAGAATAAATGGTACAAAAAGTAACGAGTCGAGTGTAGACAAATGAGGCGGAGTAAGAGTAGCGTTTCTTCTTTGCAAATCTACTCAAGTAAAAGTAAAAAGTATGGTGCAGTAAAACTACTCATAGAAATAAAATTTTTTTTCAAAAAGTTACTTAGGTAAATGTAACGGTGTAAATGTAACTCGTAAATGTAACACCTCTGAGCCTAGGTGATAAAATAAAAAAATTCATAAACAAAGTTATGCACATTTCAGCATTACTTCTGGTACAGCACATAAATTTAAACATCTGTTAATTAATACATGTGCATATGTATATACATTTCAGACAGTACTGTACACACATTGCATTACACTAATTCTATCTAATTCTTGGGTTATAGGTCTAAAGTAGAGTTCACTTTGTGTTAATTTAGCACTTGCTATAGTCAGTGACTTCACTCAAGCTTGTGGAATGGATAGACCTACTAACCCATTTACCTAAATATACTTTAAACTCAATTGAGTGAACATGTTAACACATTTTTAAAATGAATTGGCATATAAATGCAAGGCCAGATTCCTTGCTGGACTGATGGTCGACCTGAGAGCTCCGTAGGCCAGGTGACATAAAGGAGAGGAAGTAGAAGCTGCCAGTACTGTGCGCCATGTGAGCCATTAGAGAGGCCTGGTGAGTGGCAGACAGCTCTCGTGGGCAGCTCCCAGTGCTTAATTTCACCACGCTGAATGTGCCAGGCTTCCTGCTCTTGGCAGCTGCTGCCTTCCTCAATAACAAAAAATAAGGACCTGAGCCCAGGCTTGCATAATGCCAGCTAATAGATTAACAGACTGGTGAGGTGTCTGTGTGGTATTATAACGAATGAAATGTAGAGTGCAATGTGTATGCATTATTCATGTGGGATATTTTCAAAGTGAATAGCGGTGCTTGAAGCTCAATAAAGGTGTTTGAAGCTCAATAAATGTGCTTGAAGCTACATAGCTATTAACAAGGCGACAGAAAGCGGGAATCTCTTAATGCAGGGTTAGTGAGAGCAATGAGAGGGATAGTATTTAGAGTAATTTGTCAGGGCTCATATTAAAACCATGTGGCAAGGTTTCTAAATGATTGTGATCAATAGGGAGGTATATAGGTAGAGAGAGAGAGAGAGAGAGAGAGAGACAGTATACTTTTTAAATTGACTGTTGCTACTTTCACTTTGCAAATTCTCCATCACTCAGCTTCTTCTGGGGGGTTAAACATGTCCCTGCTCTGGTCTGAGCAGTTCAGAAAAATAATAAGCTGTGACAGCAATGGGTTCATCTCTCTCTCTCTCTCTCTCAGTTGAGGAATGCATCCCAGAAAGGAAAAGCTCTATCAATATGATTCCACAAATTACATTGTTCTATTAAGAGTAGTGTGGACATGAGATGACAGCTCTAGTCTGGTCCATGCCATCTAATACTGTACATGCATGAATGCATCATCACTGACCACTTTATCCTGAGCAGGGTGCTATGGGAGCTGATGCTTATCTCAGGAATACCTGGCACGAAATTGGAATATACACTGGGTGAAATGATGTACAAGGGGTGTAGTCAAAACTGATCAGTCGAGGGTTTGAGAGACATTGAGCCAAGGCTGAAAACCACTGATTCTGTTTATTTGTTTGTTTGTTTGTTTGTTTTAGTTGACTTTATTTGTGCATTACACCAATTATTTTACTCCCAAAAAATTGTGCATTTTCAAATTTTGTGCACAATAATTTTTTCAACCTCTAAGATAAGAATAAAAGCATATTTAGGAAAAAGCATTAACCAAGATTGTGATGTCTAATTACAAATGCCAAACCTAACACATCTCCAAGTCAATATAAAAGAAATATATAGTGATACTGCACCTTCACACATGTTGGATGGTTCAGCGTTAGCCATGTACCTACCAGCATGACAGTGAGAATATTCCCAATTTAACATCTAATAAATTATTCAACCAATATTACAAGACAAGTAAGAATTTTAAGAGTAAGAGAATATTAACCTAACCATATTTCTTTATAACCCCATCCCGTACGCTAGCATAAAGTACTTCGCCTTTCATGCCTTTTAAGCTATCCTTAAGGATTTTAACCTTGTCTTTGCCTTCACCATACTGTAGTTATTCATACCACTAATTTGACCATCCAAGCCTGCAGGTGTTCTGGTTTGGGTCAAATATTGTGGAGGGTCTAGTCATCAAAACTCAAATGCATCCATACTTAATTAAATCAGAACTTGATACAGTACATAGCAGCAATAGTTTGCTACGGTCTTTGTGGGCATTTGTTATATGCTTACCCATAATCTTGTGTAAGTTATGTTGAATTTCTGTACAATTGTTTCCAAAATGCTTTGTATTACCAAGGGACTTGTCTCATTAATGACCATTATACCCTATAATATATATATATATATATATGGGCTGTCAATCTTAATCATATGACCAAGTTTGACCTTTGGCTTCTAATAACCGCAGTGTGGTTACACGGCCGTGAGTGATAGTGATGGGAAGTTTAGATCATTTTAGTGACTCAGTTTTTTAAATCTCATTCATCAAAATGAACAAATGTTTTTTTTTTTGTCATTTAGTTAAGTTCGTTCTTTTGATCAGAAATAAAATAAATTGTTAAAAAAAAATTTGCACAAATTTAGATTTTGGCAATAGTTCTAGTAATAAAGATATTACAGTGCAGCCAAGGACATCATGATAGACATAATAAGCAGCTACCTCTCATATCTTCTATTCATTATCTAGTTCGAATCTTTCATTCTTTTGTCCCATAGACGCTATGCAGTAAATTACACAGGAAACAGAATTGAGTGGTACTTCTCATGAGTCTTCTGGTCTGAGTCATTCGTTCTTTTGTCACGTGACTCGCATAGATGCTAACCAGTGCAATAGAGTTACATGACAAAAGAACGAACGATTCGGACCAGGAGACTTGAGAGGTAACTACTCATTTCTGTGTCCTGTACATAAAAGAACATCACCAGGTGTTTTATTATAAAAAAAAAAAAGCTTCCAGATGGAAGTTTGGATAATACCAATGTTGTGTGCCTGAGCTACTAGAGGCCACTGGACATTAGTAAGTAACCGTAACTACCTTAATGTAATAGCACATCTAAATGATGACAAATGGCAACTGCACTCATTCACTCTGGGTGTGTTAAAAAACATAAAAGAGACATTTTACTAAAGCATGTGCTAGCCAAACAATCTAGCCAAATTGAAAAGCAGATAGCAAACATGGTCCTCACTATAGGAGCTGATAGTAAAATGTTAATGTTTGAGATATTATAAAACTGCATAATCTGTTTCCTCTAACCAGTTTTTCTTGCATTTTTTCATTTCTACATTGCACATTTAAAAAAACAAGTTAAATCTGAGTATTTTAAAATTGTGATTAATCGTGATTAATCAGAAATTACTGTGAATAACTAGATAATTTTTTAATTGATTGACAGCATGAATATAAATTTCAAAAAATTAATAACGTATATAAATTGGAGCCTTAAGTTTAGTTCTAGTTACAGTATGTTGAAGGTTATTACAAGTCTTTATTCACAGGGTAAAAATTCTAAATACACATATACTCTATGATGCATATTAATTTTAATTAGAAAACAGTTTCAAACTTTCTTTATACAAACAAATGTAGCATAATATTTATTTTAAAATATGACTTCATTAAAGTGCCAATAATAGATTAAACTGGAAAACAAACAAATAAACAAACAAACAAATTAAATAAATAAATACATAAATAAATAGTCACAACATACCTTGGGGGGGAAAAGCAAAGTTTGTTTTAAATAACTTTTATTTTCAGTATCACTCCATCATCATTTTACAAACATTTGATCATTGTTTTTTTAGAAATACAGCCCATAATGTTGAACATTTTAGTAATAGCAACATGAGACTACTTAATGTACAGAGTCTCTGTGGTGAGAGATGCATTTACAGTGGCTGAAACACAGAGAGCTTAAGAACAAGAGGAATTAAAACCAGTGTCACCTGGAAATATAACTTTACCAATAACTGTGTGTGTGTGTGTGTGTGACAAAAAGAGAGAGAGAGAGAGAGAGAGAGAGAGAGAGAGAAATAAAAAATAAGTACATCATACTGAGTTTTGACACAGTCCCTGTGTGTGCATGTGTTTTTCCGAGCTATATTTATAGAACTTGTACAAAAGGAAAAAGAGGTACTCATCAATATAGTAAACACAAATATAAAAAGATGCACAAAGTACAATTTTCTTCAGTTTTATGGCAAGAATATTGGGATATGGGGTCTGGCTGTTTCATGTGTTGTTAGAGCATGATTTAAATAAATAAAAAAAAAGGAAGAATATAAAGACTTCATTCCTTAATCCTCAGGAGAATCACATAATTTTGGGTTTGTTTGCTCAAACAGAGCAATGTCCTCTTATACTGCAATTCTGGGGAAAAGTCTGTCACAGTGTACTTTTTACTGGACATGTAGTTAAGTGACACGATGCTTTCTGAGGGAAGATCAGTCTTATAAACTTATCGTTAAAAAAATGTTAAAATTATCGTGATGTAAGTACAGTATGTTTGTTAAATGAACTTCTCAGATAGAAGAAACCCTCAATTTACTATAATATTTATCAGGGATGTTTACACTGCCAGTCAAACGTTTTTGAACACCCAGTGATGATTACTATTATTGTGTCAGTTGCTCTCAGGTCCTAATGATACTGCATTTAAATGCTTTATTAAAAGCAGGCACAGTCAGAGGATAAACTGCATAATGGAAAGGAAAAAGATTCATACACCCCCCAAGGATTAGCTCTAAAAATAATAATGATAATAATAATAATAATGTGATGTGTTCCTAAATAGATGAATAAAAAAAGTTGACCTTTTACATTTATCAGATCTACTTTCTTCCAATAAATTAAATTCAATTAACATTACCTGACCATTTTCAATATAAGGTGAATTTTTTATCATCACTTTCAATGTTCAATAACTTTTTCACTCGCAGTGTAGGATCACGTGTACACTATCAGATGAAAGCAGCATAGCAATATACTTTGAAATTAACTTTGACAAATAAAAACATACACATATACACAAAATCACCTTTGCAATAACCGTTTAAATGAGTTCATTAGGCAATGAAGCACTGAAATGCATTGCTGATATGCTGAACATTTGCTTCCCATCTATCTCAAATATGAACGTTTCCGCAATCTACCGAGTGGGAAGTCTCTGCATTGGCAGTCAGCCATTAGCAGTTAGGACACGACTGGAAATTAAACTGACTGCATGGAAGTAGATCTGTTTGGCAGTGTTTTTAATCCACTCAGGTGCTGTCTTGAATGATAAAATCCTATAATTCCTGCTAGAGTAATGTAAATCATATGTAAGTTCCATCAAGGGACTAAAGCTGTTATGGCTCAGTGTAAGCATTTACCATTTAGTCCATTTCAACTTTTCAATGTAGGAATTTTGTCTTGCACGTTAAGTGCTGATACTTGTGCTAATACAAGAAATGAAAAGGGCTATAAAAGGCTGGATATGTTTAGAGTACAGATGCACTAATTCCACTTGAAAGCTCAGAGTAACATTTGATTCTCAATTCTTGTCCAATACCTTCTGAGTGAGCAGATGCTTTGAAAGATTCTATTGCACATGTACACAAAACATCAAACACATGATGAAGGTACAGTATGTTTTCAGACAAGAACTGTCTTGAGGTGACATTAGTGCAAAATAAAACATAACAGGCAAGTCGATATAGGAAAAGATTATAGATCCAGATGTGTTAGATCCAGATGGGAAGCTTAAGTCAATTATTTTCCTATAACAGCGCAACCCAACGTGCTTTATTCCTCTTATACAACAGCAATTTTGCAATCAATTATTACAATATTCAATTTATTAAAGAGTAACATGTCTTACTTGTAAAATTTTGTAGTTGCATTTAATGTTTTGGTCATCAGTGTGAGATGTTTGTTATATCAGTTGCAGCATTAAAGCAGCCATAAACAGTCAGGCGGGATGGTGGCGTAGTGGTTAGCACTGTCAACATCAGGTTCAATTCTTGCCTTCGGTCTGTGTGTGTGGAGTTCGCATGTTCTCCCTGTGCTTGGTGGGTTTCCTTCCATACTCCAACGACATGGAGATTAGGCTAACTGCCATTTTTAAATTCCAGATCCCAAGGCAAGAACCGAACCCAGACCCTGGAGGTGCAAGGCGACAATGCTAACCATTAAACCACCGTGCCGCTGTATTTATTGTTTGGCTACATTTATTCAATGTGTCTGCTCTACCAGACTCATTAGTAATTACTAAATGAGTAAACACAATATAATTAATAAAAACCTGCACTGTGAATTACAGCCACGCCACCATCAGACCTGGTGTTATAAAAAATAATTCGACACCTCCAGCCCAGTCAGATTCACGATTACAGTACCGCTGTGGTATGAGTCAACAAAATCAACAAAGACATTAAATGCATGAGAGGATAAAAAAAAAAAGAAAGAAAGTAAATCCAATCAGATACCAGTTCAGCATTTGAGGATGGGTTTGTCCCTGATAATGTGTGCTAGTATTCCATTCCGCTCTGATTCCCAACTGTGCTACTGTAAATGTGATATTTCCTGAAACTTTTTTCCAACCTATGCAAATTAGTAAGTGAACTCAGTTTCCATAGAATGATGTCTCAGCAGGCATCTGTTTAGGTATTGCACTGCAAACTGAAATGTCTGTATTTTACACACAAACGCACACGCACACAAGCACACACGCACACACTACAAAGCAGTGACAGAGCTGCCACAGTTGTTTTTGCTCTGTGATCATTACAGTGTATATATATATGTATATATATATTAAAAAAAAAACTAAATAAATAAATACAATAAAAGATCAATCACAACAATGCCATGCAGTCCAGTCAAAAAGACATGATTTAAAACTATATAGAATAAAATTGAACCAAAATACAAAAATAAAAAGGTGTGACTACAAAAGGGAATATGTATGTTGCCAGTACATGAATAAATGCATGCTTGATTTTTCTATACTACAGTGACATATTCACATGGAGCCTTCTGTAGAAAAGGTCAATTAAAATTATGGGCTGTGACATTTTAATAGAATAAATTATTCATAACTGAGCTCTTTGTTTCATGAGATGCAATCAGTGATATAAACACACAATCAGGCAGGCATTATCCTTCTCATACCACAGCAGAATATAAGCTAGCAGAGCTTTTATTGACTGGGCGCAGTGTTCCAGTGTTTACTTGTGTCCAGCTGCGCCTATATAAGTATCTAGATTTTAATAGGACACTGGGGACTTTTGTTGTTTACCACATTGTATGCTTTTTGCGGCTATAAAATCCGAAAACACCGTAATCCTGCATTTAGCACTGATTGTCAGTCTCTACAATCTCAGAGAAACAAGAAATTTTGATTTATTTCCTGAAACAACGGGACATCTATCCGGTATCTCCAGCCTTTCCTCTATGCAAAGCACCTGCACACTTACTGCACAAATAGCCTATGATCTTCAGGTTTTAAACTGTAACTGCACACTATTGCTTTGCATCTCTGTGCAGAGTTAATGTCTACATTAAACTAAACACTGTATTCACTTACTGTCCAATTCATTATGAACATTGATGTCCAATTATGTGGAAGCAGTGCACGTCAAGGACACAAATGCAGGTCAAGGATTTTTAATAAATGTCAACTTCAAACACCAGAGTGGGGAAAATGAGATCTCAGTGACTTAGTGACTATGGAATTGTTGTTGGCACCAGACAGGCTGGTTTGAGTATTTCAGAAATCGTTGATCTCCTTACACACAGGAGTCATCAGAGTTTACACTAAATAATGCAAAAACAACATTAAAAAACATATTTAGTAAATTAAGTGGCATTTCTATGGGCAAAACCATATTATTGATGGCAGAAGGTTGAGAAAAATGGTTTGAGCTGACAGGTAAGCCATGAAACCCTAAACAATCACACTTTTCAAACAACAGGAGATCCTGTTGAACCTTGGGGTGAATGGGCTACCGGAGAACAACTGAAAACCATACAAGGATCTACTCTTACTATATAATCAGAAAACTAGAATCTGAGAACAAAGTAGGCACAAGCTCAGTGAATTGCCACGCTGCCTCATTAAATGTACAATTACGTCACCTACTGAACAGAGCCTTATCAGGAATCTTCTTTTGAGTTATCAACTATAAGTTGGTCACCATCTGACACCACAGGACACAATAAGAGTGTAAAATGGACTGCTCGCTCTAAAACTAGAATGTAAATGTATTTATTTACTCCCCTTCGAGATGCTAAACTACTTTAGCAAAATTATCAGCTTGTGAACTATATCTTGTACCTACATGTTTATTCAAACAGATACTCACGCAGTCATCATCTATACCGCTTTATTTTTATTAAGGGACGCAGGTGGCCTAGAGCCTATCCCAGGAGAGTTAGAGCACGAGGCAGGGTGCAATCCATCGCTAAGCACATACACATACACATTCACACACTTTGGGCAATATGGGAACGCCAATTAGCCTAATCTGCATGTCTTTGGACTGTGGGAGGAAAACCGGAGCACCAGGAAGAAACCCTACTAGATTTGGGAAGAACATGCAAACTCCATGCACACAGACAGGCCGGGTATTGAACCCGGACCCTCGAGGTGCAAGGTGACAGTGCTTACCACTACACAACTATTCAAACAGATATTACGGGAAATGAAAACACTTAATTGAGTATTACAAATCCTCACATCCATTCCCTCAGGAATGGCTATGCACCTAAGTTATTTGAACTACCATAGCAGATAAAGAAACACAACCTTTCAGCTGTCCAACTATAGACCAATATCAAATCTCCTCTTGAGTTCCTAGAAATAAGTTTACCACAGCAGTGGAATTCATGAACTGTATGAGCCAGGATTTAGGCTTCATCATAACACAGAGACAGTGCTGGTTAAAGTGGTAAATGACCTACTACTGGCCTCTATTTTTTCTCCATATGCTTCCTCTGGGTAATCTCTTTTAAAATCATGATATTAGTTTCCACTATTAAGCCGATGACACACAGTACAGTATGTTCCAACAAAGCCAGCTTAATAAAGTTGAAGAATGTGGAAAGGACATTAGACATTGGATTCTTATTAACATCTTTTTGCTCACTTCTGACGAAAGTACTGGTACCACAACCACATGCAGCTTGTGAGCTTTTTGGTCACATATTAACTCTGGATGGCCTTTTTGTTTCACTATTTTCATCAGTAAAAGACCTTGATGTGATTATTGTTTCAAGTCTTTCATTTGAAGCTCATATAGATAATATTACTAGGATAGCCTTATTTCATTTCAGAAATATTGCCGAGATAAGAAATATAATGTCAATACATGATGCAGAAAAAGTTAACTCTAGATTGGATTACTGCAATGCTTTACTATCTGGATGTTCCACTATATGCATCAACAAGCTCCAGTTTGTTTAGAATGCAGCAGCCAGAGCCCTTACTAGAACTGTTTATTTCTGTCATAGTTAGTCCTGCCAGAGTCCCTGCTTACACTCTGCACAAAATCATTGTCTATTCTATCTTTCTCTCATTATACAAATTTAAATTTTAACCTATATAGTTGAAAATTAGTAAAAGATGATGCATTGTTTTTTTATCTTCAACAGTCCAGTTTGAGTGAGTCTGTGCACATTGTAGCCTCAGATTCTTCTTCTTAGCATGCAGGACCGCGACCCTGCATGGTCTTCTGCTGTTGTAGCCCATCCACTACAAGGTTTATTGTAATCTGCATTTCAGGTCAACACGGATGTAAAGAGTTGTTAAGTCAGTTACTGTAGCCTTCATGTCAGCTCAAACCAGTCCGTGCACTATCCTTGGAACTCTCCCACCAAAACGGCATTTATACCTGCAGAACTGATGCTCAGGAGATGCTCACTGAGATGACCATGAGAATTTTTTTTTTCTCATTTTGAAAGTCTGATGTAAAGATGAATTGAAATTTTTGACCAATGAGTGTGTACATGATGCTGCTGCCACACAATGACATGACCTGGTGTAAAGGCATTGCTACTGGTGCAAAAGTGGAGAATGAAAGACAAATTAGTATGCCCACGGGGCAAGTTAAAACTAAATAATGCTCTCAAATTGTCTAAAAATGGTCCTTAATGCAACATAACATGTATTGCCAGCTAGTTTGCTAGTTTTAAAATAAGGAATTTATTTTTACTTGATGTTATTTAGCTGAAAGGTTTGATTTCTCTGGATGTTCAGCCTACTTGCCCACTTAGCAGCTACAACATATACTGAATTTTAACATGTTGTTAGGATCCTCACAGGATTTACTTAATTTTTTAACTCATCCAGTGTTAATATCCTACACATATAAAATGAATTCAGAAAATGTTTTCTGTTTATCAATATCCACATATTTTGCAGACAATATGTTGATTTGTGGCTTGCAATGGAAATGGAGGTCCTTAAATCTATCATTATGTTCATTTTTCAGTGTGATGGATTTACATCTATATGCTTTTGCAAATGTTTGCTTTTGCACAATGACTTCTACAGTATATAGAAATTGTAGGACCAGTAATGCATTTTATATCACAATTTAATTGTATTCTATTATATTGTTATGGACTCTATCCTGTGTTATTCTTTTGTCTAGTCAAATAATATTTTTATTTTTTATTTTTATTTTTTACTTTTTTTTTTAGCAAAATTACCCAAATAAATTAGTCATCATTTATAATTCTTTGGCCTTGTATTCGTTTGCAGTGATTTGTGAAATGAAAAACACACAGACACAGAAACACACACACACACACATACACACACACACACATACACATACACCTTCACATTTCAAGTGCTACCCTGGTTCATTTCTATCCTTTTCACTATTTGGATAATAAATGAATTTTATTTACCACTGTTCAACCAGAATAATATTTGAGAAGAAGAACAAAGTGAAAAAAAAACCTTAACAGCAGTACAGTTTTAAATAAAAATCACATCAGTATCACACCGGGTGACATTTCTGCATTTCATACATACGTTTCCTGAAGCACACTGATAAATAATATAAATGTTATGAATTTGTCTTTAAATGATACAAATGACATAGACTTGGCACTCAACAATGACTTGGCACAAAATAAAGCATGTGATGTTTCTGATATTAAGCCCTAGAATACTGATAACTGTACACTGTTTCTGTAAAAAAAAAAAAAAAGTAGTCTTTTAAATTCTGATGCAGAAAGCATGAAAATGTATTGCGTACCATTGTGGAAAAATTAGACCAACCCATGACTAAGGCTCTTTGACAGTATAGATATAATACACACACTGTGACCATAGCCACTCAACAAATCAACTGTCATTTTTAAGTAATGGCACCCCGTAGCAATTAAAATGGCTTCTATGGATGAAGAATCATCAGGAACGATGATTACTGAATCATCAATAATAATGACGAGGGTCTTAAAAATGTCTCTTCCCCCCGACTAAATATCATATTAACAGTTCCAAGAGTTGATGCACCACAATGTGATGTGTGTATGTGTGTGTGTGTGCGTGTGTGCGCGTATGTGTGCGTGTGTGTGTGTACAAAAATAGAGAAGACTATTCTATTTAAAACAAGGCCTAATAACAATACATTAAACACAAAAGTTGGCCAAGGTTCTTGTTGTTTTGTTTCTTTTACCTAATCAAACTCAAATAGTGCTCCTTATAAATATTTTTGGACGTCTGCAACACATTTTTGTTCAACTATTTCAAAACATAGTTCAAATACATATTTATACTTTCTATACAAAAAAAGAACAGGTTAATATAGAATAACTGTCACAGAAATTACTTGTCACTGTGTCTGTAGTTTTTCGGGAAACTCCCAGACGCGTCCCATCTGTACATATTGGCACATATTGGCGTTATTGGCACATAGTTCTGAAAAGTCTGTTCATCCTTTTCACAGAAAGCAGCCCATCGGGAAACAGCATTCCAAAACGTCTGTGGCGGTGATCTTCCTCTGATACTTCTACACATACAGTAATATATGTATATAATATATTAGCTTTAAGTATATTGGTATCATTTCTAAATGGCCCGAAGTCTTTATGGAAAATAATCTAGAGAGGGATCCATAGAACGACTCTCATCTGTGGTCGGCTTAGAAAAATAAACATCTTCACTCCATGTCCAGGAAATCCATTGCTTGTAAAAAAAAAAAAAAAAAAAAAAAAAGAAGTGTGTACGTTCTTCTTTCTGAAATACATGGGCTTTTGTTTGTTTTTTGTTTTGCATTTTCCTAACTTGAGAATTCAAGGTGTTCCAATGGGATTCTGAAATTTTGGAAATTGGGAAAAATTTAGAATTAGGATGTAACATTATCAGTACTTTGCAGCACAGCAATTGTTTCATAAAATCTATTATAGCTACTAATTACCATGAGCCAAAAACTTCTAGAAAATACCATGTAATTACGGGATGCTTTTTTCTAGTTGTAAACCCTACTTCTACTGCAAGTGATCTCTGGAAATTGTCTATTTGCTTTGTCTTCATACAGTAATTACAGTTTAAGTAAAGCAGTGTATGCCATAACTAGTAGTTCTCCCACAAAATATCTGCATGGTGTTACACAAAAAAGAAACATCCCCCTTTTAAAGCATTATGACTCTGTGGTAAGCCACAGACCACATCTTTAGCTGGGTAGAATTGTAAAACAACTGAGAAATACCATGAGACATACCAGGGTCCAAAATTGAGAAAGCTGCAGTTACCCATGGGTGCTAAAAGGTCCTCAGCAGGAGATCTCGAACCATTTCTCAGACACAAAGGCCACAGGGATTAGCTGCCGTTCTGTTGGCGATGGTCTGGAACAAACACAAATATCTCTAAGAAATCATTTACCTCTTATTATTGTTTTAAAAAAATGCTAGAGTTCAATAACTACACACAAAACACTGACAGATATTTAAATACACTATTTACTGTATATGCTGAAACGCTTTCAAGTGCTTATCACATATCCTTTCAGGGTCATTTATTCGGCAGCTAAACACTTTACAAGTTTAAAGCACCCATAAGCACCCATTCATATCAGTTTCAACTATTAACATAATTTATGTATGTTACTGTATATATACTGTATGTGCAGCGGCATGGCACAACCATTCACCTGGTGACATTTTTATATTTTCTATTATATGCAGTTTGGAAAAATAGAGGCTTAGCTAAACTGAGAGGAAAAAACAAACACGCATCCAAACTAAGAGAACAAAAAATTGCATTTAAAGATTCCATTATGACGCCACTGAGACACACAAATTCAATGTTTAACTAAAAGCAATGGCTCTGCATTGGATTCATTTAAATGTAATTGAACATGCAGTAAATATTAAATGTATACCCCATGTAAATAGTATATGTATTTATCGAAGACTTTATTCATAGCGTGCAGATTGTGTTAGTATTTTAGAACCTAGACAATGTTTGTTGAGCTTATAGACAAACTAGACCGAAGAACAAGCTCTTGAAATGGAACTCATTTGTATGTTGGGAACTTACTGTACTGTATGTGAGATTTGATTATACATTTTTTGAATTTTCAGTGATTTATTTTTAACAGGAGCAGTATGTTTTGTGCTTATAACTGTCAGAGAGTTCTACAGGCAGGAAGTGCATACAAGTGCAAAGTTTATTTCAAAGTACAAACAAAAAAACAAATGTGAAAACAACAATCAATCTATGAATAATCAAAATCTATGAACTATGCTATAACAAGACATGCTGTATATGCTAATGTTCATTAACAAAAATGTGACTGAGACACATACAGTCATGTGATGTATCATCTCGCAAAAGAGCATAGCTAGTGGGAACTGTAGTCAATAATAGCTAGAGATGGTACTCAAGCGTTATTCTGGTTTTACCGCTGCGCCTCACTGGTTTTACATATATACAGTATATATACAGTATATATACAGTACTGTGCAAAAGTCTTGAACCACCCCTCATTTCTTTATATTTAATTCAATGAAATTATGTACATTAAAATAAAAAAAAGGTAGCAAATGTTATACAAATGTTTTGCAAAGTGCCTAAAGATACTATTTAAAAACTGTTTGTTTATGCATCAACCTCAGCAGAATCCTCATTTCCCTTCTCATCTGTTCCAACCACTCAGCATTCAGCATCATGAATATACTAATGACAGGCCTGATCACAAGTCATCATTTGCACCTGTTCCTTATTGTTATCTCTTATCTGTTTCTATATGTTATAAGTTAGATTTTTTTTTTCTTGAATCCTTGAATGATTCATACTGTAGGTCACACTGTGGCTTAGCAAACAAAACCATTTGTCTAAAACTTGTCACTGAAAATGAGAGTTAAAAGCTTGTAGAACTCACAAAACAAAATTTAAAAAAAACAAGGAAGCGTTGGCTCTTGGAAAAAAAAGAATGAAGAAATGAAGAGGTTGGTTTACGTTTTTTGCACAGTACTGTAGTTAGCAGAGAGATTAGCTAAAAAGTGTTGGGCCCATAATTAACATCAATGTAATTTATTTAAATTACGCACACTCTGTCAAAACACTTTTGTTCAGCATTTCCAGTAGTTAAAGGTGAAGTGGTTAGTTTATTATTATTATTATTATTATTATTATTTTATTCTAATATAACCTAGAAAAAATGTA
>JAOVVB010000032.1:9121651-9132987 GCA_028570985.1 Heterobranchus longifilis
ATTAGAGGCGTTATGAAGTCTTTACAGAGCAGAAGTAGCAGACACATCTCACCATTAACTGTTCAAAGGAGATTAATTTGCATCGTACCTCAACATACAAATGCCCCGTCTTATGAAGCATTTTTTCCGACATACATGTGACCGAACCGAACCGAACCAAGCCGAGCTGACCGCCAGATAAGTTGCACGTATGTCCGGGAACCATTTACAATGTTTTGCAACAATGGAAATACATGTTTTTTGTGGGATTTTTGCATTTTGTGCAAGATTTAGTGAAGACATAGCAGTATGGGTCCCAAGAATGTTAGAAGTACGGTAGCAAGAAGAAAAGGGAGCCACTTTCAGTTTCATTTTAAAACAGTTGGGGCCTAGGGAAATGTAATTAAGATTAAGTGAGGTTTAATGTCTATTTGGTTCATATTTTACTTTACATGTCTTTTCTAAAGTTTTTCTAAATGTTTTGATTGTTTATATGCAAAAATATGATTACAGTGTTGGAAATTGGTAATAGTGGTGATATTTTTTGTGTGGCTGGAACAGATTATCTGCATTTACATTGTTTCCAATTGGAAAATGCGTTTCACAATACAAATTTTTACCTCTAGAACTCACCTCTGGAACGGAATAAATTTGTATGCCGATGTACCACTGTACCTTCTATAATAAAGGCTCATTTATAGGGATTTGTGTGATGAATGGTCCACAAACTTTTAAGTGTATATACATATATATAATTTTATTTTAAATTTTTTAAGTTAGTAGAAAAAATACTTTTTGTAAGGAGAGTTTTTTCAATTTATTCATGGAAGGATTTTTTGTGTGTGTGTTTTGAATTTCAAGACAGAAAGAAAAAAAAACAGAAATGACTGCTAACAGGACTAATAACAGGAGCTAACCTATCTAGTAGACGTTTCACACAATTAAACTTTACTATTAAAAAAAAAGAAAAAGTACACTGTTCATTATGCATAAAAGCCTTGTTGGGAGATGTATCTAAGACAACAACCAATAATGCAATAATGTAAAGCAGAGCTCCATGACCATGCTAAAATCTATTTTCCTATAACAGCAAATGCGGAAGTATTTTATTCCTTTATTAGCATAACCATGATGATATAACTGTTTTAGACTGTTTTATCATCATCCCTGTAACCTGGAATAATCTTATTATAGATAGTCTTTATTGAACTCATTCAGATATTCACCACTGATTGTGTTTGTTCTCGTTGTCTCTGTAAAAACCTTTAGAGACATTGAACCATATAGGAATAGTGAAAGTCTGTGTTCCTATTTGTGTTACTGTCATACAGTATGTAATTATCCTCTTAAATAATATTACTCATACATAGCTAAGTTGTAATTAGTGATCAGCTAACTTGAAGCTAGCTTTTTCTGTCAACTGCCATCCACGCTTTATTGCAATGACTCATTGGCTCGTCATTACAGGACATGAAGTAGCAGGCAGCTATTTAACAGATGGCCCACTCGCTATTTATGCAACATCCTTAAAGCATCATACACTTTATTAAACCTGTCTAAGATGCCATAGTACTATTATTTCTTACAAGAAGTATGTGAAGAAAAATGTGATGTTCTTCACGAAGGCTGAAAGAAATAATTAACATTACTAATTTAGCATTTATAACTTTTGAATAGACCTCCAACTGACTTTGAGTTAATGACTCACAAATGGCCCCGTTATAAGTGTTTATTAATATGGAAATACAATAGGCTTTTACGATAAGTATTTAGCCTGGAGTTGGTTGTAGTTCACTTATTCTTATAACTTATAACACCTTTAACAACTAGAATGTCTAAATTGTGTTAGCTTAAAAAAGTAAACAGTTCATGTGTGTGCCTGCTCGTATACATTTGCAAAATAAAGCACAAAAACATAAAGATCATTAAAGGTTATTGCAGCTGAGAGGGAGATAATGTACAGAACCAGTTATTACTGTTATACCGTTATTAAGGCTCGACAGAGCATAAGTAGCAGATACACCTCAATATCAACTACTGAATGGAGATTATTGCACATTTTGTACATTTCAGGACTGTTTTAAGAAAGAAATAAAAATCAGGAAGAACCATTGAATTAGAAAGTGTGTCAAAACTTTCAAATGGTAGTGTACATATAGAAGGCTTATAAAGCTTTACTATAGTGAAAGCCTATAATTTCTAATTGAAATGTCCTCATCATTTAAAATATATAGTGTAAATATTTATTTGTTCACTCATTTGCACGCACATTCAATGAAATATGACATTTTTTTTTTACATAGTACAAAGTGAAACACAAGAATAGATATCTTATTTTCAAAGGAAAGTTTAAAATCCCTCACAATGTGACAAGGCAAAGTGTGACATACTTTCATCTTTTAACCCTGTTTATAAAACAAGCAGTCACTCATTCCTTTTATACTTTATATGGTAACGAAGTTCCTAGAACCTAACCTGGGGACTTCCTGAATGATGGCGTGCCAACCCATCACAGGACACAGGTACACTAAGGTGCAGGTACACTAAGAGCAATATAAAAATACTAATCAGCTCACATCACAAGTCTTTGGACTGTGTGTATGTGTGTGTGTGTGTGTGTGTGTGTGTGTGTGTGTTGGGAGAGAGACAAGACTACCCAGAGGAAACCCACAAAGTACATGGAGAACGTGCAACCCTGGAAATGCAATTCTACTGAAAGCCATTGTGCCCCCAAACGAGTTAATTTAGGGATCTTGCTTATTTACAAATGTAATAATGTTTATAATTTCTATAATTAATAATTACAAAAACAGCTTTTGTACAAACTCTGTTGTTATAAATGAATAATTATTATTTTAAGTCAATGCACATGTACTGCATGGTCTAGTCATCATATTACCACATCCACAGTAATAACCAGGCATCTGTCAAAGCACTGAACTTCTTCATCAGTTAAATGAATGCAGTGATGAATAATAAAATGCCAAATCCTTGTGACAGCCCTTATTTACTGAATCACTTGTGAATTAACAAATAAGCCAACATCGGAGCAGTTCTTATGTTGTTACGTAAACTATCCACTTTCATACTAACGTCCATTTGGACAAATACACAAGCCTTCATACGTTCATGCCGACACACAGACACACACAAGCAGATACAGAGTACAGCAGTGGCCTACAGGCATGGGATCAGCTGTTACAATTGGTAAATAAAGGAATACTGCATCAGGACTGATGGGACATCCTCGTTCCCTCTAACTAAAATTTACTAATAAAAAGAAGCAACAGCCGCAGGCACCTGAATGACCCAGTAGCAAATCCCCTCACATAACTGTCCTTAAATCCCCTAAAGTAAATACTCTGCACTCACACTCACACAAATGCCAGAGTACAAAATATCAGTGAATGGCAAAAATTCACTTGCCTCCATCGGATCCCACTTGGAATAACAAAAAATCCCTGGTTTGCATCATAACTGGAATTAAAATGTCTATTCATCTTGGACAACAAGGAAATGTCCACAGAGTGCTTTCAAAATCAGCTAGGAAACATTTTCACTTTGTTTCCATGTGAGTGGAGAGAGTGAGGAGGATGGCAAGCCCAAGAGGACAGCAGGACAAGTTGAAGGAGCAGTGTGATGGATAAATCTGAGGCTTTGTAGAAGCAATATTGATCGAACAAAAGCTCCAAAATAAATCAGGTATATGTAGACTCCCTTAGCCCTATCAAAGAGTTCATAGAGGAAAACTGAGGGCACCCCTCAGTCACTATGACTCATCCGCAACATCACTCGCTGATCTACAGTACTTGGGCCAGTATTCCTGTGTCTTTACGTTTAAGGCTCCCATGAGGCAGTGCTGCAACTCCCAGGATACGTTTTGATTTAACAGCATGGGCGCTCAGAGAACAAAAACAACGGCAGCAGATGAATGCAAGTTCAAGAATTAAAGGGGAACACCAGCCGAAATAAAAAAGAATTATCATTATTTTGCCTGCTTGTTTCTTGTGTCTGGTGGAGTTGATTCATGCTGGGAGTAATCTTAAAATCACTGTAATCATGTAGTATTATTATATTATTGGTTGTGTTTTTATTATTATTATAATAATTATTATTTCTTCTTCTTCTTTTTTTCTTCTTTTTTATAATTTGACAGACTTGCTATGTACACAGGAATATTCAAGGTGCATTAAACAAGGGGCCGAAATTTAAATATCTATCTATATCTATATATTTCATATTATGTGAAATTATGACAATTTATGACAAATTATTCAATTTTTAGTTGTTTTTTTCTTTTCCCAGACTATCATAGTGGATTATAATTGGGGTGATTATGCATTAAGTGTTTGCATTTAAATAACTCCAAGTTTAATAGTTGGTTTGCTGAACATACAGTATATAAATCTACCATATGCAAAACATCAAATAAGATCAACCTGCAGCCAAAGCAAATCAAAAGTATTCTAATTCTGTAAGAAAACCTGGCAAACTGTATGTATAAGTCAACTGGTTAATAAAGTACTAATGATTCATTCCTCATATTAAGGATTCAGAAAGATTCTGTGGTTAGCACTATCACCTTGCACCCCCAGGATCTGTGTTTGATTCCTCGCTCAGGTGTATGTGCATGGAGTCTCCACGTTCTCTGTGTTCTTGGTTTCCTCTCACAGTCTAAAGACATGCAGATTATGCTAACTGTCATTCCCAATTTGCCTATAGTGTAATTTCCAGGGTGTACCCCACCTCTAAGTCTTCATCTACATATTATAATAAATGCTCAGTATAACACACAAGAATGGAACAGAGATGGGGTTAAAGGGCCAACAGTGGTGGTTTGGCGGTGAACCCCTGACCATCTGATCAGTAACCCCAGGCTTTAAGAATTGAACTACTGGCCACATTATAATTTCGTTGTTAATTCAACCATATCAGGTTAGATTTTTTTTGCCATTTATGTCACTCTTTTTTTGCTCCATCAGATTCAGCCTTACTGAATATTTCAGGGCTGGTTATGCAACAATTTTTAACTGCTAGTGTGTTATATAAATGTGTGCTTCACAACTATCAACTTAACTATGCTATTCCAGCAACAGGTATTTGAAATCAGAAGAACATAACTCACACTAAATATACAGTATGAGCGAGTTGAACAGAGATTAAAAGTCTACATTAGTTTTCTGCTAATGAGATGCTACAGCTGGTGCATCGGTCATTAATGAGCTATACAGTATATACATTTATTTAACATTTTTCACAATAGCTTTCCTTTAAAACTTTACAAATATCCGCAAACATAAAATGAACAATAAAGCAATTCTCAATAGTGCGTATCATTTCTTTCTCTCTAGATCCCATGCCAAGTCCATCAAACACAGAACTGTTAGATTGTTAAAAACCACTGATTAGTTTTCTATAGCATCAGCTTGGTCAAAAGTTCCAGTAATTTAAGTGAGATGTTTATATTAATGCACTTGTTCTAATATACTGTATAATGTTTTCTATAGTAACAACTCAATCACAGCGACTTGTATGGCTGGTGCTTTACATTATCTAAGGGTGATAGCTGGATTTTTAATATGTGTTGTTATTTAACAAAGAAAACCATGTACTTGTAGATATGACAAAGCTTTCTGTTAGTAAACATTTCAGTTACACGTATGGAAGGAGTCTCCAGTGTTATTGGTTAGTAATTTTTCATCACAGGAGAGTCTTCATGTTAGAAGCCTATGAACTTTTTTGGTAACTTTTTTTGGTAACAAAACAAACTCTGTATTTTTGTTATATTATCTTGAAGTTAAATAATAAGAGAAGCTGGTGATAGAATTTCTATTTGTAGTTGATATACTGTAATGTGCAGAAGTCTTTAGTCAAAAAGTCCTAAAGGAAGCCTGGAGAACTATTCCTCAAGACTCTATTAAAAAATACAAGAAAGTTTAGCTCTTTGGAAGCGAAATATGTAGAAATGAGGTGTGAGAACAAGAAATGGATTTACAGTATATATGCCTTTAATTAATACATTGACTATTGCAATTCTAAGCAACTCACTGTGGTCTAAAGGGAATAAAACATGTTTTATTATATAAATAATAACCATTGGTGCAGTTCCCTTCGAACATTATTACCCCACCCATTGTGGATTATTTTACTGTAACAACAAGACCTATCATGTTTTATTCCTTACATATATTGCAGCCCAAATCAAAGGTAGAAGCACGTATCTTTCTTGTAGCTCTCTTAAATAGATAAAGGATGGCAAAAACAGCATATTTTTTTCCCTTTTGCCCTGAAGAATAGGTTGTCTAGGAGGATGCAACACACCATCAGCTTCCCCCCCCCCCCCCCCCAAGTATACACCTGGATTGTCTTTGTCTGCCAATTCAAAAAGCTTCATGATGTATATCAGGGGAAAGTGTGAAAAAGCATCATGTGATAACAGACAGTAATAACACTAGAAGTGCTCTTTCCCACCTTCTGCCATAAAGAACTAATGTCTCTAGTTAACCA
Organism: Heterobranchus longifilis; assembly: GCA_028570985.1. Lineage (NCBI taxonomy): Eukaryota > Metazoa > Chordata > Actinopteri > Siluriformes > Clariidae > Heterobranchus > Heterobranchus longifilis. The sequence continues at coordinate 9,128,138 of JAOVVB010000032.1, forward strand.
TGTAACATTTTGTACTAAAAACACCTTACATAAATCGAAACAGTCGAAATTATTTAGTGGGAGAATGTAGGCAGGCAGCCTCTCTCACACTCTGCTGCTCACTTTACACGCCAGTAATAATTCTCTGATCAGAGCTTTAACAACGAGGTCCTCACCAGACCACTGTATTAAAGCCCTTTCTTTCTGTTTTTTTATGAAACAATGTGCTGCATTTTTTTGTAAAGACTGAATCAATGAGGTACAGAATTTATTTCTTTATTCATCTCTGTACACCCACTGAGGACTGGGTATTCATCTTTCTTCACATGATTAGTAATGATTACGTGGCAGTGGCAAACCTGGAGGTGAGAGATATGGCTAAAAAAACAAAGCAGAAAGAAAGAAAGAAAATAAAAAAATAAATAAATAAATAAATAAACTGTTTTGTTCATGTTTTCCTATGAAAGAATCAACAAAGCATAATCTAAGCTTATGTAATGAACTGTTCATAGAACCCCAAATAATATATATATAATACATAATACATTAAAATATCAATACTATATTATAATATTGCCTGGCCATTGTTAATTATTACCATAGTCTCTTTCTAACAAAGGGGAATGATAATTGTGATGAACTTTTTTCTCTCTTTCTCACTCTCTCATTCTAAAGTATGTAGCCATATTGACAATTACATAACTTCCATGGAGACCCCAAGACCATGTTCTTCAATAAATCCACAAATGACAGCAAGACTTTTACCTGGCCCATAGATGAAGATGTGATATACAAATACAGAGTCATTGAGAAAAAAAAAAAAACACTTCCTATTTCAGAATTGTATCTGGATGTATATAATTTTTGATCATTTGATACCAAATGCCATTGTAGTTGATGGAAAGTCACCCTAATAGTGAGACATTAATGCTTATAGAGGATGCCAAGGAGAGTTTACCAACTTAATAAATAATTCATAACAGCTTTTAAAAGTTTCATAAGCTTCACGTGACTCTTGTCAAGATTTGTCTGGTGATCATTAAATTATGTGTACGTGTGTGTGTGCGTGTGTGTGTGTGTGTGTGTGTGTGTGTGTGTGTTTAATTGACAGTGCTTGTCTGTGAGCTGCTTGACAGGTATTCACAGCCAGAAATCATGCGTGGGCTGATCATGTTTTTACTGATAAAATACACGCTTCCGCAATGTGTTCTCCTATCTGAGATGCTATAACATGAAAAGCAAACACTTCTTCATTCCTTCCAGCACACTGTTAGATACAAAACACCCATGCAACTCCAGATATGTTGCGAAATAGTCTTGGTGGCAAGGAATTGATATAAGAAGACTAATCCCCCAGTGCAAATCTCTCTCTCTCTCTCTCTCTCTCTATCTTTACATGTAGATTAGACACACCTCGTGGAGACAGCTGAGGGCTGATTAATTTGTACCTTCATTGGGTTTGACCCTCCCTCACTCAAGCATGCCTTTCCACTGGCGGCTCAAATAAAGCTTGAGCCCTATAATTAAAATGTAATTTTCATAGCACTGTCTTTTGATGAACCGAGTAGATTATATAATAATCTTAAAAAGACAGTACGGAGCACGGAGTTAATTGCATTGTGCTGTGCGTGAGCGTGCGTGTGAAGCAGGTAGCCGACCTAATTGCCAGCGCTGATGTGAAGCGCGCGCTTTGCGGTTGTGTGGCGACCCCCAGCGAGCGCGGACGTGAAAACTTGCTTCGTAATTGCGTTATGTGTCCTTATAAGCCTGCCAATAGCTATCACGGCGTCAGATGGAAACACGAAGAGCTGAATCGATTAGATCGATCCGTGAAAAATAAAAATAAATCATGCACATGAACTAGAACGATGACTTAAAATGACAAGTTGGAACAGTGCAACTGTTTGATTGCATAGTTTCCCTCCTCCTCCTTCTCCTCCTCCTCCACCACCTCATCCTTCTTTTTCTTCTGTGCATCATTCAGAACAGCATATTGTTAAGCTTTCCAAAATGATCCAAACCGTTTGTGCACAAATGAAATATGCATATGCATACAAATATGTGTATATTACCTGCGTTCTCTACACCACTTTATCCACATAATTCACGAGACCGATCCAGAATCAGCCCAGCTCCCATTTACGGTGGACTCCTCAAATGTCGACGCTCTCTCTTGTGACACCTTCAAGTTAGGAATCTCCGTCCAGACGACATTAAGGCTAACATCTTCAGCCAAGCAACATCAGATAGCTCCAGATTTCCAAAAGCGCACAACAAAACAAGCTCGCGTTAGATGCTTTTCTTCTTTTTCTTTTCCCTCCACCTTATTTTCTTCACTAACTGAAGATGCGCTGTTCAAAAGCTGTCTTCTTTAGCCCGAAGTTTATGAAACATGGCTATAGACTCCGGCGCTACAGAAAAGTCAGGAAGCGGTAGAAGCGTCATGCTGGATGCAGGCTGAAAACGACAAGTGCCGCGCATAATGACCGCGCACTTTATTATAAGCGCGCGCTCGTCTGTCATTAACGGGAAGCACGATATTTCAAGCGCGAGAGGAAAAAGAAGAAATAAAATGTATTTTAAAAAGAGCCGTCCGCGGCGCGCGGAGTCCGAACGAGACGTCACGTCAGCTGGGGCACATAGTAGTCGATGAAGTTCAAGCGATGTTTTGCGGAGGCGGCTGGAAGATGTGATGTGACGCGGTGGAGAGAAAAGCGACGGGCGGCGGGAAATGAGCGCCACTTCAGGCGCGCGCGCTGACGGGGAAAACACCGCGCTTAGCGTGTGCGCAATTGCGCAGTGGTAACAGCCCGCGCGCGCTGCTCTGCTCGCTTTCTCCTCTCGTTCTCTTCCCTCTCTTTGCTCTCTCTCTCTCACACTCTCTCTCTCTCTCGCTTCCCCGTCCAACTAACAGCCCAGCCAGTGCTGCTTCGGCTCACACCCCCGTGACGTCATTTTAAAGTACAATATCGTCGATGTTCACGGAAACCGAAGACATAAAGAAAAACAGGCACAGCAAAATGTTTAGGGATTTGCCTCAAATGTTGACTTATATTTTACACATTTTAAACTAAACATATGAAATATGTAAGTTGGTCTGGGAAACCTCACTCATCATCTATACCGCATTATCCTGGTGCCTGGAGCCTATCCCAGGAGACTTGGGTGATACAATGAATTTGGGAATGCCAAAGATTACGCCTAATCTGCATGTTTTTCGGACTGTGGAAGGAAACCTGGGTGCCCGGAGGAAACCCCCCAAACATGCGGAGAACATGCAAACTCCATGCACAGACGCAGAGGCGGAAACTGAACTTGGACCATAAAGGTGCAAGATGATATAGTGCTAACCACATCCCCATCGGTTTCCTCCAGGTTCTCTGTTTCTCCCCACACCTCACAGTAACATGTCAGTAGGTGAGTTGGTTAAGATAAATTGCTCCCTGTGTGTGAATGGGTGTGTGCTTCATTGCACTTAGTGATGGAACCATTCCTGGCATTGGGTCCTGATCAGATACAGGGTGGATCTGATCCCAATGCCAGGAATGGTACGGCATTCCATCACTATGATAGATAGATGAATAGATGAATGAATAAAGTATAGCATTTTCTACCAAGTTTGGTTTCCCTATAAGCATATATCACTCACTCATCATCTATACTGCTCTGTCCATGTGTACAGTGTCGTGGGGGCCTAAAACGTATCCCAGAAGACCTAGGGGTACACCTGGATGGGATGCCTCTCTTTCGCAGGATGCACACACACACACACACACACACACACACACACACACACACTCATTCAAACACTACATGGAATTTGGGAGTGCCAGTTAGCATTATCTGTATGTCTTTAAACTGTGGGAGGAGACCAGGGTACCCGGAGGAAACCCACCAAGCACAGAGGGAACATGCATGCTACATTCACACAAGCGCAGAGGCAGGAATCGAACCCGGACCCTGGAGGTGCAAGGTGACAGTGCTTACGCCTCTGGGTAAACTCATTACAACCAAAATGTGACATCAATCATTCATGAGATACTTGGTGTCACAGCTCCCCAGTTAGATCTAGAGTTTTCTGTCTGTGCAGAGTTTCTGTGCATGTTCTTTTTACATGGCCATGGGTTTCCTCCAGGTTCTTTGTTTCACCCCACACCTCACAGTAACATGTCAGTAGGTGGGCTGGTTAAGGTAAATTGCTCCCTGGGTGTGAATGGGTGTGTGCTTCATTGTGCTTAGTGATGGAAGGGCGTATCATTCCTTGCATTGGGTTCAGATCCACCCTGAATCTGAACAGGATAAAGCACTTACTGAAGAGGAATGAATGAATGAAGTATAGCATTTTCTACCAAGTCTGGTTTCCCTATTAAAAAAATAAAGCTTATAGTTCAGTTCCTTTGAAAGATGCCAACATATACCTACATTTATAATCTAATCTGCATATGGAAAAACTATCAAAAAAGATGACAAGAGGAATTAGTTTCCACTTTGATTATCAAGATTATCCACAGCATTGACTGTTATCAAAAAATATTCATGGTATTCATGGCATTCATCGCTGTCTCTTCATTTGATTGATTTGTTCTAATTAAAATTGGTGGGAAAATAATGACTGCTTGATTCTCTCAGTTCTGTTATTTTGACCAAATTATTACCTTACCTAAATTTTATTACATTTTATTAGGGCACTTAAACAATTTGGAGCTTTGTCTGGTGTCATCTTGATATATACTCAGCAAAAAAAGAAACGTCCTCTGATTTTCAACTGTTTTTACTTTCAGTAAACTTAATGTTTAAATATTTGTATGAACACTAAAAGAGTCAACACCATAAGACATAAACTAAAAATGTTTCACAATGTGTCCCTGAAT